>APFE031653585.1:8374-51371 GCA_000404065.3 Pinus taeda
CTGCAGCGAATATTTTACGGGCGGCATTGCCGCCCCCATTTTGAACTAGGGTCCAATGTGGCGGTACTTTTGAATATAGAAGATAATCAGGCTCCACACCCAACAAGCATTTTAGTCGACTCCTTTTTTGTCTTAGCAGCTCCCGTTATCTCTTCGTGTCTTAGGAAGCTTGGCTGATTTGTAGAAGAAAGCAACCTAGCCCACATGCGATCACTAGTCTTCACTCGGTTTTGAGTCTCTGTGATACGCGAAATTGGAATATAAGCATGTTTGCCATTTACAGGCGCAACGGTGAAGCCCATGTACCCTGCCATGGCTCCATGAACGACACTTTGCACAAGAAGATAGCAATAGACATTGTCTGATGCATTGCTCGGAATGGCACGGATCATGTAAGTTGGGTCAATATACTTCAAGTTGATAACTTGTTTGCGTTCTGTGATAAAATAACCCTTCAGTTCCTGGGAGAGCCATAAACCAACATCAAGGAGCAAGCGATTTCCAGAGGCATCATGTTTATCCATACTCTGCATGGAATCAGCAACAAGATTTTGTCCAGTACCTTCCGCCACAACTATCACAACATGCCCATTTTCCCGCATGCGTTTGTTGATAAATTCATAAAGACTGCCTTCACCTTCTAGATAGAATGGTGATTCAGGGATGAGACAACAATCCACATCCCGGTTGGCAAGAGTGGCATACATGGTAATGTACCCACTGTAATGACCCATAAGCTTCACAAGACCCAGCCCATTCTCAAAACTCTCCTCTTCAACATGAGTTGCATTGATTAAAGTAACGGCCCCTGATGCCGCTACAACTTGAGATTTGATGAAGTGCCCCTTATCGCGCACCCACTCTGCCAAAAAGGCACCCCAACGAGAAATACATTCTTGCCAAGTTGCTTTTTTGCTTGCCTTGTATAAATGTATCCTATTGTGTGCAGCATAGGCTCGCCAAAAGCTGCATTAGACAGACAACAGGCTTCTGCATAATGCCATTATATTCAAACTGAGATGAAGCTTGAAAACAATACACTAGGAGAATACCATTCATTGTATGAATTGTGCTTATTATTCAAAGCCACAATAAGTTGCGCACCAATGAAATTGTGTATAGACAACTACAACCATCAACAAAAAGGCACAAGAATCCTAACCTAATAACCATCAAGGTTATTGACCAGCATGTTCATGGATAACTACAGAACATCTGAACTTAATTCAGTATTCTATAATATTTGAACCTGATCCAGTGTTTACAAAATAGCAGATGAAATTGCAATGTGATGAATTGTAGCAGTATATCATCTATCCCAGAACAGAAAAGAAACAAAATAGTTCAGCTCCTATTCTGTGTGCTGCTTTCTCTCATGCTTACTTCCTTTTTTTAGAGAAAGTAACTTATTACACATTGAATTTCCATTGCTCAAGTATTCGGATCCTCTCTGAAATAAAAATCTAGGCGAAGTGTTCTATTTTCAGAAGTTATATGTGAAGCTGACAGGCCCATCAACTCATGATGATTCTTTACATAAGCTAAAACTTCAAGTACCAATCTACAAAATTGGATGCACGGGAAAATAATATGCAGAAGGCTAGGCCTGTTGAGGCTGAGGTGATAATCCCTTGTTAGAAGAACATGTTGCACTACGGGATCTCTGCAAAAATGTTGCATTTAACCCTGGAAATCTCCATCCAGAAATATTTGAATTAGAGGTGTTCCCTTTCAATTTATCCTGGCATTCTGTTTTCTCATAAATTCTTGGACTACAAGCTTCAGCTGCCTCAGATATACCCTGTACCTCCTTCAGACCAGAACCAGAGCATGTTTCCGGAACTCTTTGTTCTGAAGATCTAGGACTGGTGGAAGACTCCTTCATAGATGAACTAGAACCCAATGCAAATGGCGCTGGCTCTATGGCTAGAGTAGAGCTAGAGGAGGATGTCTGATGACCTGAAAAAGCGTTAGACACTACCCTTGAATTCTCTAAAGCTAGCTCGAAGCTGGAGGATACCTGAAGAATCTCTGTATGTTTCCTTTCATCCAACTTATGCACAAATTGACATAAGTGATATACCCCTTGGTTTGTAAGATTCTGCTTCCCTTCTATCTGACCAATTTGGAACTCCAAGCCTTGGACAGCACGTTGAACAAATTCGACATCAAAGCCAATATATTTTAAGTCTCCACAAATCTCATAAACCTCATTTTTAGTGGCAACAATCAACTCTGCACATTAATCCAAACCATTATCAACACGATCAAATTCTTGAAGATAGGTGTCATTTTGCTGATGTGATAGATGTCGAAACTTGTTCAAGTTGTTTGCCAACACTTGAACATGCCTCTGATAGGCTACGTCTTGTAGCAAACATCATATCGGAAAGCTTCAAAATGGGACACAGCAGGGGCATTTAGGCTAGCACACACTCACGACCTCTTCTTTGGCCTCTTAAGGAAATATGGAACATTGCAGCATGCAAAGTATGACATATTTGGCATGTAAAAATGTCGATCATGAAAGATGAATACCTGTTGCAACAGGAGGCTAACAGTGGCTCCACTTGGGGATGGCTTTTCCTTGTGAAAAGCCAAGAACAGCAGGTCAGAATGCCTTGATCTTCTATTGTTGTTGTAGACTAAAACACTTCTCTGTGTTGATTGTTGAATGGTTGGAACTTTGACATCTGAATACAACACTCTCCTCAACTGAACTACTATGAACTAAAGCACTGCCTGCTTTCTTCTGCGTGCTTACTTTTATATATACCTTTGCTTGAGTATTGCCTTTAAAATAGTTTCAAAACATGGAACAAAACTGGAGCATTTCCCTTTGTCTTTTGGTTGTCAAATGATTTGAAGTCTTGAGACTTGAACGCGGTTCCCTTTGCTGACTGCTTTATTGTATGTACATGGCAGCATACTTGAGGATCTTAGGGCCTTATTCTTCGGGCCTCAACTACAGCAAGTTGCTAAAAAAAAAAATCCTACTCACCTACCCTAACCAGCACTTACTTTGTTGTTAGGTGAAATGAAATAACCAATGCAGCCACTTAAGTATTATAAGCATGAACGAGCTTTGCTGCTTGTGCTTGCTAACGAGAAAAACTGAGATCTTGTAATCTGATATGGCTTTGTTAATCTTTGAGAAGATCAGGAAACTGTTGATCTTCTTTGCTGAATCAAGAAACTGTACAAAAGGGTCCTGCAACATATATACATTATTTTTGGGCGGAATTAAAGAACTGTACAAAATCTTGGGATAACTATCATGCCTTGGAAACTGGAAATCATCAACATTTTGATATTGAGGCACACAGCCTGCTAATGGAGAAGGGCACTGATTTATTTCATCACTCAGCCTGCCATCTGATGGATTATTTAAAACTTGGAGCAATACTTGCAACTCATTATAAGCAGCCTCGAATGGGACTTGACTGGTCTGCGCTTGTTGTTCTTCTTCTTCTTCAAATATTTCAGATGGCTGAAAATCAAGAGGCAGGGGATCCCCTTGGATCATTTGATCACATGCTGCTGCTTCTAAGTCTTCCTCAATCTGATATTTGATGGCTCTTTGGGGCTGCAAAACTAGAGGCAATACATTTTGAGCAAGGATTTGACTCTCCTCTAGATGATCAATATCAACACTTAGTGACACTTGATTATACACAGCATGATAATTCTCCTTAATAAACTGAAAATATTCGAAACAAAATGGTAAAGTTCCTGTGCTGAAATCAAAATTTTCTGCATTTTCCTCCCTCTCTTCATAACTGAAACGAGCACGCTAATCATTGCATTCAAGCTGCTGAGCCTGAACTTCGCTTTCTGCCAAAATGGGATATGTTTCTTCTGCGCTTATGATTTGGTCATTGTGCTCATAATCATCATTATACTCATCGTATTGTGGTAAGCAGTTGAAAGAAGAGAAGTTGTTATATTCATTTAGTATATCAGGAGACTGCTCCATCATGTATGGCTGCATGAATATGTCATCTGATTCGTGGCAGGTTTGTTCATGAACGCCACTACTTTCCTTTTTCAAAACAGATCGGTTCTGGTTCTCTAAACATTCAACTTTCATTGTGATCAGTTGCATCATTTCCTCTGAATTTTGTAACAAACTATGAAGTCTTTCTTCTTGCTCTGCTTTGCGCCTCTCATCTCTCATCTTCAGATTTGCCTCCACGTCCACAGCTATGTCTTGCATTTGTTTCAAAGTGGACGGGTATCTTTCTCTCAAACGGAACTCAATTTCTTGATCAAATGCTCTAGGATAGTGCAATAGAGCTAGATCAGGGGGAGGTCTTATATTCAAGGGCATAGAAAGATAGACTTGATTGAATCGATCAGAAAATTGCTGAACAGATTCATTAGGGAGCCTTTTTAACTGATCAAAATCATGAATGAGCGAGAGGAAATTAAGTTTGATCATCCATCTATCAAGGAAGAGTTTGGAAAACTGCTGAAGATTAGAGATGCTAGCCTCAGGCAATGCTTTAAACCAAGTCCTAACTTCGCTTTGCAAAGAAAGGGAAAACAGCCTAATACTAACATCTTGATCTTCCACTTCAAATATATTAAGATAGTCTTCAAAAGCCTGGATATGGTTTTGAGCAGTAACCCTGTTCTCTCCATCAAATCGTGGGAGATACTCAGGATGATTCTTGGGCAAAGGATTGAGCACGAGAGGCAAAATGAGAGGCTTATATCTATTAGGAACCTTACGAGGCATGGGATTATGTACATGGATTGAATGATTGGGCTTGATATTTGTTTCCTCCTTGGCTACATGATGATTTTGAACAGTGTTTAAAGGTTGTTGTTCTAATGTGCAAGGAGGCTTTTCTATAACGTTTCAAAAGGAAAGTTACAAAAATCAAATCTAAAATCGCTTTTAAAATACAATAAACACAGTAACATTTTATGGAAGAGAAAGAACATGACCTCATGGATAATAATCCAGGTCAAAAGCCTGATCTGCTCATATATCTCTTTTGGGTTCATTTCTCCAGCGGAGTCTTTATTATGAGGATTATGTGGAGTCGCCAGGTGGATAAATAAATTAACTTTGAAGGGTATGATCTCTGTCCACCAACACAGATCAGAGCTAAATATGAAATAGGAAACAAAATATTTTGAGATTTATGAAGATTTTATGATTTTTTGGGATTTTTCAAAACAACTTTGAGATTTATTCGAGAGGCAAACTGATCAAAATGGGGATTTTCAATAATAAACAAATGATTGTCCCCAGTGGAGTCGCCATTATGTTAACACTCAGGTTGTTCCCTTTGACTCCTAAGGGAATACAACCGAGGTAACCACAAACCAAGCTTTGGACTGCAGGTCCTAGCCTACCAGCAGTCAGAGAGGGCTCTCTCTTTAGGATTTAGATTTGTTTAAGGGATGATTTTAGGCTAGATATGATGTATATGGGTTTTGATTTAGTTTGATGGGATCGTTGATCTATTCAAGCAGAGTTGGCATGCAAAGTGTAAGAATTTGAAACCATTGGGCATGGAATCAATGAATGTGAACTGAAGGGTGTGTTTTCTTTGGCAGAAGAGGGGAATATGAGGCAAGATAGCTACACATGGCACAATGATTAATGCTGGAAACAAATATGAAATGGAGGTTAGGGGATGAGAGACAGTTAAGAATTCTCTCACCCAGCCAAAGAGGGAAAGTGGATGAAGGCTGAATAGGGCAATGAAGAATTCCTAGACAGTATTCATATGTGAAGGAAATAGCTTAAACATGTTCAATTAAGAATGCATATTCATCATTGATTTAGAGGAAAAGAATAGAAAAGTTACAAGAATTGAGCACAGAGGGCATGAAAACAAGTTCTGATCTGTTCCTTCTTCCTGCAACTTAGATTATGATATATAGATGATACAGGTACATATAAACTGATAAACAGAGGGAGGAAAGACTTATTGAACCATGAGCAAGCACGAAAATTCCACACCAAGCTCTTTAGCCATTAAAAGCACAACCAGCGAGTTCAGATGCAAATATTCCAGCAATCTTTGATTACAGAAGCTCTTAACATTTACAGCGCAAATCTCAAATGAAAGATACAACCAACCAACCCTTTGAACAACAAACAGGGTAGTTTAAATAGGAAAAATATCTATAATAAATAGATCTCAGATAGATCTGATGGAGTAACTGCTTCTAACCTAATTTGTACTGAAATAAATGCACAAAATATCTATTTAAGTTGCGCTGGAGGCAGCAGCATCAAAATTGAGTTAAGTATGGGTCCTTTGTTGTGATGCGCTGGCTATTTGGCCATAACTGCGCCTTGGGTACTGAAACGCTGCCCATATGTGTCTTTATACACCACTTCTGCAAAAAATCTGGGCTTTAAATCACTTGGATTGCTTCTTTAGGAAGTTCTGCTGCTGCTAAGTGGCTTTAAGACATTTAATAATGAGCTGGTGAGCTTTGATGGCCCAACACTGCTTTATTGAATTTGATGGGGGCCTCTTGATGTTCACCTGCTTTGGAAAATAAATATCTTCCACTTGAAAACCTTCACTGATACTCTCTGCTGCATCCTGATACACTTTAGCATGCATCTGGGCTCCTTCTTGACCTCTGAATGCCTTTGAACTGTTCAATCACCCATTTATGGCCTTCTGCTGCCTTTGGAGTCGTTATCGGCCCCTTTGATAACTACGATCATTTACATATTTCATCTTCGAACTAAAATCCAACACGAAATCCATTGTTATTTGATTGAAGTTACAGAAGGAAAATAATTCCAACAGGTTTCAACTTTTTGTGTTCTTCTATTAACATCTTAAATAAATGAACTAGATTTCCCTTTGTGCTTCCTCCACAGCGGAGTCAAAACCAAATGATTTATCTATGCCCGCACTTTCTTTAAATCTACACCATTCTCTGTTTGGCGTAGCTCTGCTTTCCTCCCATTCAGACCATTCTCTTGGTGAGAAGAGTCCACTTTCTTCTCAGCAAAATCATTGCCTTGGCGAGCAGGGGAACTAATTTTCTCTACATGGGCATCTGATTCCTTTAACATTTTAGTCAACTCCTTTTTTTTCTTAGCAACCCCCATTATCTCTTCGTGTCTTAGGAAGCCTGGCTGATTTGTAGAAGAAAGCAACCTAGCCCACATGTGATCACTGGTCTTCACTCAGTTTTGAGTCTCTGTGATACGTGAAATTGGAATATAAGCATGTTTTCCATTTACATGCCCAACGGTGAAGCCCGTGTACCCTGACATGGCTCCATGAACGACACTTTGCGCAAGAAGGTAGCAGTAGACATTCACTGATGCATTGCTCGGAATGGCACGGATCCTGTAAGCTGGGTCAATATACTTCAAGTTGATAACTTGTTTGCTTTTGTGATAAAATAACCCTTCAATTCCTGGGAGAGCCATAAACCAACATCAAGGAGCAAGCGATTTCCAGAGGCATCATGTTTATCCATACTCTGCATGGAATCAGCAACAATCTTTTGTCCAGTACCTTCCGCCACAACTATCATAGCATGCCCATTTTTCCGTATGCGTTTGTTGATAAATTCATAAAGACTACCTTCACCTTCTAGATAGAATGGTGATTTAGGGATGAGACAACAATCCACATCCCAGTTGGCAAGAGAGGCATACATGGTAATGTACCCACTGTAACGACCCATAAGCTTCACAAGACCCAGTCCATTCTAAAAACTCTCCTCTTCAGCATGAGCTGCATTGGTTAAAGTAACGGCCCCTGATGCCGCTACAACTTGAGATTTGATGAAGTGCCCCTTATCACGCACCCACTCTGCCAAAAAGGCACCCCAACGAGAAATACATTCTTGCCAAGTTTCTTTGTTGCTTGCCTTGTATAAATGTATCCTATTGTGTGCAGCATAGGCTCGCCAAAAGCTGCATTGGACAGACGACGGGCTTCTGCATAATGCCATTATATTCAAACTGAGATGAAGCTTGAAAACAATACACCAGGAGAATACCATTCATTGTATGAACTGTGCTTATTATTCAAAGCCACAATAAGTTGCGCACCAATGAAATTTCGTATAGACAACTACAACCATCAATGAAAAGGCACAAGAGTCCTAACCTAATAACCATCAAGGTTATTGACCAGCATGTTCATGGATAACTACAGAACATCTGAACTTAATTCAGTATTCTATAATATTTGAACCTGATCCAGTGTTTACAAAATAGTAGATGAAATTGCAATGTGATGAATTGTAGCAGTATATCATCTATCCCAGAACAGAAAAGAAACAAAATAGTTCAGCTCATATTCTGTGTGCTGCTTTCTCTCATGCTTACTTCATTTTTTAGAGAAAGTAACTTATTACACATTGAATTTCCATTGCTCAAGTATTCGGATCCTCTTTGAAATAAAAAGCTAGGCGAAGTGTTCTATTTTCAGAAGTTATATGTGAAGCTGACAGGCCCATCAAATCATGATGATTCTTTACATAAGCTAAAACTTCAAGTACCAATCTAAAAAATTGGATGCACGGGAAAATAATATGCAGAAGGCTAGGCCTATCGAGGCTGAGGTGATAATCCCTTGTTAAAAGAACATGTTGCACTACGGGATCTCTGCAAAAATGTTGCATTTAACCCTAGAAATTTTCATCCAAGAAATATTTGAATTAGAGGTGTTCCCTTTCAATTTATCCTGGCATTCTGTTTTCTCATAAATGCCTGGACTATGAGCTTCAGCTGCCTCAGATATACCCTGTACCTCCTTCAGACCAGAACCAGAGCGTGTTGCCAGCACTCTCTGTTCCAAAGATCTAGGACTGGAGGAAGACTCCTTCATAGATGAACTAGAACCCAATGCGGATGGCGCTGGCTCTATGGCTAGAGTAGAGCTAGAGGAGGATGCCTGGTGACCTAAAAAAGTGTTAGACACTGCCCTTGAATTCTCTAAAGCTGGTTTGGAGCTGGAGGATACCTGAAGAGGCTCTGTATGTTTCCTTTCCTCCAACTTATGCACAAATTGACATAAGTGATATACCCCTTGGTTTGTAAGATTCTGCTTCCCTTCTATCCGACCAATTTGGAACTGCAAGCCTTGGACAGCACGTTGAACAGATTCGAAATCAAAGCCAATATGTTTTAAGTCTCCACGAATCTCATAAACCTCATTTTTAGTGGCAACATTCAACTCTGCACATTGATCCAAACCATTATCAACACGATCAATTCTTGAAGATAGGTGTCGTTTTGCTGTCGTGATAGATGTCGAAACTTGTTCAAGTTGTTTTCCAACACTTGAACATGCCTTTGATAGGCTACGTCTTGTAGCAAACATCATATCATAAAGCTTCAAAATGGAACATAGCAGGGGCATTTAGGCCAGTACACACTCACGGCCTCTTCTTTGGCCTCTTAAGGAAATATGAAACATTGCAGCATGCAAAGTATGACATATTTGGCATGTAAAAATGTTGATCATGAAAGATGAATACCTGTTGCAACAGGAGGCTAACACTAGCGAAAAGAATTGAGCAAATACTCACACATTTTGTCAAAAATAAATATTAATAATAATAATTGGAAATTTGATTGAACGTATACTGACTTGTTCCAAGAGAATTTTTCCTATGAACAACTGCTTTTATAAATTGAATGCAAGCATATTAATTGTTCCAATCATAATTGTGTCTTGATCCCTTTTCACATTCACAGTGCTTATAATATACGAGACTCATGTATTACTTGTTAAAATGTTTATCATTGTATATGGCACATTAAACTTACCATTCTTTTGAGCACTGTTATAGAGATTTCCTCAACAAGATACATTCCACTAGTTCTCGTTGCATTGTTGTTTCTTGTTATTCCTATAAGATGAAGCACAACATGACAATGAATTCCATGTTGAACTTTGGTTTCACACTGAGTATGCCCAATCACAGCGAAAGAGTTATTATACACAAATCTAGTGAAAGGAATTGAGCAAATACTTGCAAATTTTATCAAAAATTTCTTTCTCAATTACTATATTCTTGTATTCATTTGTGTCAAGTATTTAGCTCTGAATACAATTGCAACTATAGAAGCCAGAGTTATCAGATTGTTGTTCTAACAAAGTAGGTCTTTTGAGAACATATGTTATTCCTTTAGATTGATCAATGTTCATGAAAATTGTTCTTCTAGCAGTTGAATACAAAGACAAACACAAAACAAAGTGCATTGCTTGTCCACTTGACATTGTTTTATACTTATCAATTTGTTTCCAAGTTTGCGAATAGCTTTAACTTTTTTGTCTCGACAAGACATACGAGTTTTTGTCAAATTTGTTTAAATTCAATTGTAATGGATCATTCCATTTTTTTCATATAAGACCTGGAATATGTTACTACATGATAGAGGTTTAAAATAGATTGAGCATATGTGTTTCCTTGTTATACTATGTTCTTGTTTTCAATTGTCTCAAGTGTTTTTCTTTGAATATAATTGTAACTAGATATAAACGTAAACACAAACAGACAGGGAATATAGCCTTTAAGAACAAGTTACTGAAATTCTAAAAAGACGTTATTTTGTCATATACCATGTAGACTTATGATATCAATAACTGAGCTGAGAGTCAAGAAAAGAATTTCCAGTGTGCACACAGTAAACTCTTTTTACAGTCTATTGGACAGAGGCAAATGCAATTTTTTATATTTCTTTGTTTTATAATTATTTGGTATGAAACTTATAATCTAAATATTCACCAAATAATTTGAATTCTTGTTGTCATGTTTACAACAAGATTTTTTTCCCTTTGTGTCACAAAATCAATAAAAACGAAAGCCTTAAATAATGTGTGTGTGTGTGTGTGTGTGTTTTTAAACTTAATTCGTAGGTTGCATTCAGTAATTTGTTTTAGAAAAAATACAAGCTCTCAAGTACCCGACCACACGACTAGGAACTCGAACTAACCATAATTTTTTTTTATAAATAATCAAGTGACCTGTTGACCTTGGCATTGGCGGACTTCTGGCTGACCTACCAACCTCCACATTGTCAAACTATCAAACTTCCGGACCTAATGATTTCACCCAACTATGGTCTACTCCAGGTCAGGGAAGAATAAATAAATCATAAAACAAAACAAGAAACGCCTGATTGTGTGGCTTCCCGACTATATATTCTACTCACAAAAAAAATGTGACAATCACAACAACGATCTAGTACTTTTTGTTGAAAAATGTGCAACAAGAAATGTTAAATTTAGAATGTGCTAAAAATAGACCTACTAAAAATAGCATGTCTAAAAATAGTAGTTTGGCCAGTGAGGTCATTGGCCACATTGGGTGAGAGGTGAAACTGCTAAAAATAGAAAGTTCTAAAAATAGCATTTCTGGGTCCCTTCGTATTTATAGCAGTCCCTAGTCTATCTATAGGAAGTAAAAATGAATTTGGTCTTAACAGTAGTGTAAAATATTAATTAATTAATCTCCATGAGTTAATTAGTTATAGAAAATTAAACTAGAAGTCTTTGTGAGATCATGCAATTATTTTCTCCCTTGATTTAGGAATTTATCCCTTGATTAAAGGAGATAAGGTTCAGTTCTATAATGAGAGAATCAGTTGACTTAGTTCTAACTAGTCAAGTCCAGTTAGATTATTTTACCAATTTGTTAAAATAATAAAATATAGTTTGATAATGTTTGCATGCATGTGACAGCTATTATTTTAGATAATTGAGAATTCACTCATGGATAACTGTTGCATGTCAATTCTGCTAGAGACCCAGTTGAGATCAGATGTGGGACAATATACTATCAGATGCTTGGATATTTCTAGTAAGTATTCCTTGCATGGACAAGGATACATTATATGAGATTGGAGGACTTGTGGCCTATATATTGAGGCCTAGGTAGTCCATGATTTTCATCTTCTGATTGAAGATCATTAGAGTACAGAGAGAGTGGGATAGCTATTGGGTTGATTCTTTTTGTATGTTGAAGAGGATTTCCACTTGATTGATAAAACATGGTTGAGGTTTTATGCTGGTGCTTTCCCCTAGATATATCTTGTGTTATGTGTGATTATTTCTCTTGATCAGTTATGCATGTTTCTACTTGATGTTGCTCATGAATTCGATTATGCTTCCGCTTAATGTTTTGTAGAAGTAGAACAAGTATTATGCTTTAGGACATTGCATATATCAATTTGTTCTACAGGTGAAATTTCTACATGGTATCAGAGCACAGGTGATTAAGCAAGAACAATATACTGAGAGGAGATTTCAAATTTTTGAGTTTGGGGCCGAGAGTTTGTAGAGAAGATCTGAAACTTTCTGTACAAAATTTTTAGAAATAAATAACATATTTGGATTTCTTGCGGAAAAATACCCAAAAAAAAAAAAAAAAAAAATGGTTGAATCAGAGTTCGCATGAGGGAGATATCGCTGATTTAAAATCATCTCCTTTTCTAGAAAATTTCATGACGACGGGAAAGTGGAAATAGATTGGTGTGCTAGCCAAGAACCTGTATGCTCTTGAGGTTCAAGATGCATGCAAAGCCTTGAGCAGTAAGGCAAAGGTTAGAGACTTGGTGGTTGAGAGGGAGAGAATATTACCTCTCAACATGCAAAGCCAGAAGAAGTCTCAGACAATTGTGGAGGAGCCACGATTGGTGCAGCAGCTTTAGGAGGTTGTGGAGCAGCCACAACAAGAGAAGCTAAGAGGATATCGAGTAGAGACATCTACTCATGCAGAGACCTCCAGTAGGGGGAAACTTCAAGCTAGGTGGGCAGAGGGATCACATGCAGCCATACCTCCAAGTAGGAGGTGGGGCGATATAGAGTGATCATCCCAAGGAGGAGGGGCAAGATCCTCGAGGTACCCATTCTCTTGGATGAGACCTTGCTAGAGGAGCCCCGATGTGGAGTAGTAGGAACTGACTGATTGGGTAGAGACATATGCGGATGGAGCGGCAGAGAGAGTGACAGTGCAGGGAATACCAGGACAGCGCATAGCTAGCAAGTTGTAGCAATGCGAGAGGCACAAGTGTTTTGCACAATGCTAGGTAGCACAGAGAGGTGTGCAATGATGCGAGATGCATGGAAATGTTGCAGTAGTGCAGATGTCAAAGAGGGAGAACTTGTCAGCAGTAGGTAGAGCTTTAGCATCATAGTATGTTCCTAGCCCAACAGAGTGGTCAGTTGGGAGTTTTTTTGTTCCAAGTGTTGTTGGAGCAAGTGGACCAGGTAGATGTGTTGCATGCAGAACATTCCAAAGTTATAGGATCGGGTTCGAGAGAAAGCCTTTCTTGTTGAGAGGGAGTATTGAAAAATGTGCAACAAGAAATGTTAAATTTAGAATGTGCTAAAAATAGACCTGGTAAAAATAACATGTCTAAAAATAACAGTTTGGCCAGTGAGGTCATTGGCCACATTGGGTGAGAGGTGAAATTGCTAAAAATAGAAAGTTCTAAAAATAGCATTTCTAGGTCCCTTCCTATTTATAGCAGTCCCTAGTCTATCTATAGGAAGTAAAAACGAATTTGGTCTTAACAACAATTTAAAATATTAATTAATTAATCTCCATGAGTTAATTAGCTATGGAAAATTAAACTAGAAGTCTTTATGAGATCATGCAATTATTTTCTCCCTTGATTTAGGAATTTATCCCTTGATTAAAGGAGATAAGGTTCAGTTCTATAATGAGAGAATCAATTGACTTAGTTCTAACTATTCAAGTACAGTTAGATTATTTTAACAAGTTGTGAAAATAATAAAATATAGTTTGTTAATGCTTGCATGCATGTGACAACTATTATTTTAGATGATTGAGAATTCACTCATGGATAATTGTTGCATGTCAGTTCTGTCAGAGACCCAGTTGAGATCAGATGTGGGATAGTGTACTATCAGATGCTTGGATATTTCTAGTAAGTATTGCTTGCATGGAGAAGGATCTATTATAGGAGATTGGAGGATTTGTGGCCTATATATTGAATTCTAGGTAGTCCACGATTTTCATCTTCTGATTGAGGATCATCAGAGTACAGAGAGAGCAAGATAGCTATTGAGCTGATTCTTTTTGTATGTTGAAGAGGATTTCCACTTGATTGATAATACATGGTTGGGGTTTTATGTTGGTGCTTTCCCTGGGATATATCTTGTGTTATGTGTGATTATTTCTCTTGATCATTTATGCATGTTTCTACTTGATGTTGCTCATGAACTCGATTACGCTTCCGCTTAATGTTTTGTAGAAGTAGAACAAGTATTATGCTTTAGGACATTGCATATATCGATTTGTTCTACAGGTGAAATTTCTACACTTTTCGTGCTTTTAGAGTCAGTTACTGAAACTCTAGTCTCCTTTATTTGTATGTTCTGCAATTTTTCCTATTGTTCGTGTCAAAATGCATAAAAAACAAGAGCTTTATACATTTTTTTTTGTAAGTTGCAAGTCATATCCAAAAACATCAAGTAAAAAATAAGTACAACCTTCCAACTACATAACCACCCGACTACCAACACAGAGCATATACGATTCTTTTAAATAAATAATCGGCCCAACCTCCGACTTCAACATTGCCAATTGTCAAACTACCGACCTCCCGACTCCAACAATTCCCAACTGTGAAACTAGTGAACTAATGAAATCACTCGGCTATCAAATAGCCTGATCTTTCATCCACTTGCCTTAGAACACCGAGTGACTATGATTTTTGTAAATAATCCAAAAGAACTCCCAACTTCAGTTTTGTCTGATTATGAAACTACCTGACCTCCAGACCGCGGTATTTTTGAATATCAAACTATCAGACTTTCCGACTTTAGCATTTTCTGACTTCAAGAAACTGCCCTACTATGGTATAGTCAGTTGACAATATAATAATTGAAATAAAATAAAATGCACTCAATTTCTCCACCTCTTGATTGTATAATTGGCCCAATATTACGTCGAACATCGAATCCAGAAAAAATTTGACCAAAAAATGTATCCTCCTAACTACTCAACCTCCCGACCATGTGGCTAACAACTCGAAGTGACTACAAATAAAAATGGTCAGACGTCCCAAACTTGAATTAAATGTCTTTTGGAACTAATTTTCTTATGTTAATATGCAATTATTACTTATCCTATCAACTCTTCGTTACCCACCATGCCGCTTGAACCCTGTAGATAATCCGTGTACAATGTCCAATCATACAACAGTAGAATCATGCTAACTCAATCACAAGTTTTCCCGCCCCCAGTCCTAACTACAACAAGATAAGCCTTATCCAATTCTCTCTATAAATTCATCATTTTCCCCCTTTGTTCGACATTGAACATCCTTTCTTATTTTTCAAGAATGGTTGTGCCATGGCCCTTTGGCTTTGCACCACGCATACTCTTTAGTCAGAATTTTTGTATTATTCTCATACACCAGTTGTACTACTACATCAACTACTTCGAGCTAATCTTCTCGATTGCTGGCTACCCTCAGGAATTCATTTCATCGGTATATCTAAATGAGCACATTTCCACTTTTTCGAATTCATATGAAGACGTTCCACAACATTACCCCTTCTGAGCTTCAGTGCTAGTTACATTAAGGAATTGTTATCCCGTGGCATTTATTTTCCTTCGGATAGAGAATTCCTCGCATGGTGGCACAGGCGCTCCTACAGTTCTTATCTGAAAAAATCTTGGAGCCACCTTACATCGGGCTTCCACCTCACCTACCACATACCAACTATTCTAGGATGCTCATAAACTCTCTCAACATCTCCTCAACACTGCTCCCTTTATAGGAATGGAAGCTCGTGCAGAATAAAGGATAAAACCTGTAAAGAACTACAATAAGATAATCAGCCCGATTACATTCGTTTGATGTTTCACATAATGTTTACCTGTCAGAATAGGATTTTGCAAACAAATATCTTAATGTACACATTGATCGTCTCTGTCAAACAGAGCATCTCTGGTATAGATTTATACATAAATACAAATGCTCTTAGAACCCAGTTGTCCTAACTAATCTTGTTTTGCAATTTGAATAAATTGTTGAGATCCTTAACTTCATTTATTGAATTTTTTATGATATCACTAGGCATCTAGGGAAAATTGTTATGGGACCCTTCTTCAGTCTAAACTTCATACACTTTGTAATTACTATTGTTTACTATATTAACTTATTTACTTTTTCATAGAACCATAGGACACATGTGCCCATGCATTATCATAACCACAACCAATATACAAATTAGAAAAATATTGGTTCATAGTTTCATAACAGATATATTCAAAACAACACATATTCCCCTTGTTATTTATACATATCTATTACAATGAAAATGCAACATAACCCATTAATCAGATTTTGTAATCATACAAAATTTATGTTTTTTGTCTGCAGTAAAACTAAAACTAGCACTTTATTCACATCATCTCTTCCAAGTGCCTCTTTTTCATTGGGAGAAAGTTTTATGTCCCTCCCTTATGACTGCATATTTTCTCTTGCAATCAGTCCATAAATTGTGTTCCCTTTTGCTCCTTGTATTATTTCAAAAAAGCATGGACCTGAATACTTTCATAATGCCATTTAATTGTATGAACCATACCCTTTGCTTCATGCAACACTCAACATTTAAATCTAATCGTCAAGTTCAAGTTTCTTCTTTGCCCAATAAATTGTATCATCCCTAACAGGGATTATCTATTCCTAGTTCTACAATCCACATCCTCATACTAATTCATCTCTATGTTTTGTTATTCCAAACATTACAATATATGTACATTCTTTCTACCATGCAGCACATGAACCTTTGGTAAGACTATAAAACTTCTGAAAACTAATAACCAACAAACACCCTTTTGTACTCTCTAGTCTTATTCGTTGATTTCATGCAAAGTGAAGCAAATGTCAATTTGATTTAGCTACTTACTTATTTGTTTTAGTAAATGGCTTATTTATCAAACTAATAACTGTAAATATTAGTACACAATTAAACCAAAAAACAACAACAACACAAATGTCATTTTTGCAAAAACATAGCTAAAAGTAATTCTTGCAAAAAAAAAACTTGTTTTCCCATTCCATGTAAATAAATACCAATAAAAGTAGAATCAGGTCACACAAAAAAATTATATTACCAAAGCCTCATGTTTTTCTTCAATTAAGAACAATTTATAAAATTACACTTGGAAATTTAGATTCAATACTTTGAAATTAGAAACTAAAATAGAATGATTTGGTATTAGTTTCAAAATACTTGGCCTTTTCTTTTAAAGCAATTGGTTAGGCCTAAACTTTCCTTGTATATATGAACTTGAGCTATAGGTTCATTTTCTTCTTCACACATAACATCATAACTAATTGAACTAAAAACTACATGCATATGAATCATGTGTACAAATAAGCAATGACATGCCACCACATAGCTCTGGTTTAATTTACAAAAATGAATTTATAAATGACCTAATTGACATATCTTCTAATTCTATAACAAAATTTATATATATTAAATTTTGTATTTATTTTATAAATTAATATTTATATTTATATTATAATATCAAGTTTATGCAATGAATATTACATTTATATCATATATATGTAATTAATAATTAAAATGTGTTTTTAATTATTAATATTTTAGTGGTAATTTGGCATCATATTTTGAAGGTTCAGTGAATGTGGTAATTTCATATACTTGTTTTCCCTCCATAACTACTTTAGATTAGCACCATCACCATAGTTATATTCCAAGATTAGGATAGGAACATGAGGGTTTCAAGCCCTATAGAATAGCAAGCCATGAAAGTTTTGAGTCCACAATTAGAGTGGACTTTTGTAATTCTGCATGCTAACTTTTACATATGACTCCATATCAAAAGGGTAAATATTATTCACTATGTATTAAGTTAATCATTGGCTTAGTGAATGATAGTATGACATGTTATGTCATGTTGTGCATTCTATTTATCCAACAAAAATCACCAGATTATTGTGCTCGCACTAGTGTCTGTTAAATGTCAGTAACCACGAAAAATATGTTAGAGCGAGTCAAATTCAAATCTGGCCTTAAGATCTTATTGAGATGTTTTAACAACTGAATTTATAATGCACAATGGTTTTCCAGCTTGACCAAGTACCTTTCACGTTAGTGAGCCAAAACAGGGTGTTGAGCAGGGAAACTACCATTATCTTTGCAGTTTGCTTCCTGACATAAAAATTGCTTTTGAATTCAGTGACAAATAGATCTATAAAGCTCAAAACATATGAGGTTTCCTTTCTCGGAAACGAGCTCAGAAATCTAAACATAATATAGAGGCATGATGAGCCTCCCCATATAGTGATGGGAGAAAACCAACTATGAAAATTTCCACCTCGCACTTGAGACATGCCGAGACTTGGAATTACCATTAAGCTACTTGAAGATTGTCGATCCGAGAAGGGATCATACATGGCAAGATAGTAAGCATGCCTATGGGTGTCATCTCAGGAAACAACTTCATGGTAAACCCATCGTCTACACGCACACGCTACACCTAGCAACATTCTAGTTATAGAATCCCTTCCTATAATGAAATGAATTAACAACCCTCATCAATTCCTCATCCACTTCTCATCAATTCTTCTATCAAGTCTATCAAGTAAATCAAATACTGCATCGAAATTCAAGATCTCTATACAAAACTATCTAGTAAACCAAAAATTACATTGAACACGTGCACAACCAAATGTTCAGTTTATTCCATGGTAGTTGTTTCATAAAATATTTATCTAAACATGCTAAGTTGCATTTCAGAATAAGAAGTAAATGGGCACTTTGTTTGTAATTTCTCATCCGAGGATTATTTTTGGGAGTGATTTCTTCACAATTATAAAACCAAGTAAACATTTTCATAAAAAACTTCATTTCATATATGTGTGTGTGTGTGAAATAACATGAATTATTCAAAGAGTTAAGAGATATAGAGAGAGAGGTTGTGGCACTAAATGATCCTAGTGATTCAAGGTTCCTCACTAAATCTACAAAAAAGAAACTACGGGAATTTACTAAAAGGAAACACAACATATTGGAAATTTAGGAGGGTGAATGGCGAATGAAAAACATAGTCGCTTGGGTGGAAGATTGATCCAGGTGGATCTCCAAACACTAGTGGCATGAAAAAGGTTCAAAATTCAAAGTGGAAAAAACACGATAAACTTGACACCAGATCAAAGTGCTCGTCATCCTGATTCCAATGGCACAAACGACACTTCAATCTGAGTCTGTATGAGAAAGATAGAAGCAGTCAAAGTTCAGGGTTGACTTACCCATGTGGCAGACTTAAGGAGAGTGCAATTTGGCAAGGATCCGGCACTGGAATCCGACCAATTTTTTGGTAGAAATTGTGGGTTCATTAAATCGCCTAATATCTTCTAAGGTTCGAGAATTTTTTTTTTATAAGTTGGGCAGCAGGTCATGACCCCCACTACCCCCGGTGGAACCATAACCTGAAATATTATTTTTAAAAACAAAAAAATATATAAAAATGGTGTGGGCAGCCATGACCCCGCTGCCCTCGAAACCACCTCAAAATAGCAATATTAAATATGGGGTAAGTGGCTATGACCCCGCTGCCCCCGATAACTATCATAACAGTATAATGTTGGGGGGACAGGAAGTCAACCCCGCCACCCCCTCCAAAGCCTACACCTTACCATATATACGAACAGTCAGTGGAGATAGGGGAGCGGGCCACTAGAACGGCGGACCCGCTGCCCAAAATAAACCACGAATAATATGTTATGTTAAAATGGGAGGGGCGGAATTTGATCCCTCGACCCCTCCTCAACCACTGCACATTTTTAACCAATACGCCAACGGAATCCGTTGGGAGATCCGCCAACACGTTTTTATATAAACCTTTTTGCACAATTTCTCCAGGTAGGCAGAGCGTGTCACGAATTTTGAGACAGAGGAGGTGGAACCTTGAGTAGGCCTTGGTAGGGGGTGGAACCTTACCTAAGCAAAATTTTCCAGAGGGGCAATTTTGGTCCAGTGTCAGAATTGTGCAAGTTTTATATCAATTTTGCACCTCTCAGCGACAACAACTCGATGGTGATGCCATTTTTTGCAATAGAGCTCTCCTTTCCTCAGCCATTTTCTAGATTGAAGGTATAAGACTCCTTTTGTAAATGATGATTTTACTTCTTCTTTCTCATACCACTTAATGAATGAAGGCCTTCCCATTGGTCAAGCAGGGCCCGGAGACATAGTCCAAAGTGGATGAACTCCGTTATCAATCCTCTTGTCTTCTTTTCATGTTTTTTTATTTTTTTATCCTCTTCTCTCATGTGCACATTAAATTTTTATGGTTAAGGTGTAATTTACCCGTGTAATTCTTTAATACATCTATAAGCAAAAGATCTTGGATCAAGTGGTATCAGAGCAGATCTCTGTAGATGTGATTTGCATGTTTGTGTGCTAACAAGAAACAGGCTTCTAAGAGGCGAAGAGAAACTAAAGTATTTCGATCTTGAGGCGGGGCATGCACATTGAGGGAGAAACATGGCAGATGAAGATGCTCGCTATGAAGAGGAGCTCAATTGCTGAAAAACTTTATATACAATGGCAGAAAAGGCAGATTAGTTGCTTTCAAGGCTGGAGAAAGCAAAAGAGAGAAAGCCAGAAGAACAAGGTTCGGTGTAAGGAAATGGTGGAGATGAACCCCCTCCTTCTCCTTCCAGGAGTGAAAGTTCCTCTTCTTCTTCTCAACATCGTCATAGGAATTCAAGAAATGCATCTAAGAAACCTTTCCTTAAATTAGATGTCAAATTTTATCTTCCCATGTATAACGATGAAAGTAATGCCGAAAATCTTAACAATTGGATTAGGCATATTGAAGTCTACTATAGAATTCAACGGATCAAAGAGGACAAGGCAAAGATCCAATTGGCATTCCTTCGACTGAGTGGCACTGCTCTCGTTTAGTGGGAGAGAAAATTGCAGGGCAACATGAATTTGGATAACCTTCTCTCCTCATGGTCAAATTTTGTGTTTGCATTGAAAAAACAATTTTACCCTTTGGGCTATAAGTAGAAGACATTAATAGAATGGAAACACCTAAGGCAAAGCAAAGGTCAAAATGTGCAAAAATTTACTGAAGACTTCAGAAGACAAGCATTGAATTTAAGCATTTCCTTAGATTCACCAGAGATTGTAACTAAGTATATCGGTTCTTTACATAGTTACATAAGGCATTTAGTATTATTATTTGAACCTGCTACTATCGATGAGGCCAGTGTGAAAGCCATGCATCTTGAAAGAAGTGGGATGCACATGCAAAATGACCACCAAAAAAGAGCTACAACAACCAAGAGGAGATGGATAAAACCCTCTTGTACACATTGTGAGAAAGAGGGACATGATGAAGAGAATTGTTGGAAACTTCACCCTGAGTTGAGACCTAAGAGAAATGATAGAAAGGAGAAGCAGAAAACCACCGCCACCATATAACAAGATCAAACATCTAAGTCAGAAGAAGACGAGAAGGTCATAGCTATGGGTTTTGAATGAAGTAGACACATTGACTTGGGATCAGAATCCGGTGATGAAGGGAGGATTGCAATTCTTGGAATAGAAACAAATGGACCCATCGATCTGGGTTCTGATTCAGGTGATGAAGCAAAACTTCCAATAGACACTGTACCAAAGATGGAAAGGGCACCCAATGTGGTAGGGCTCTAGGTGTTGGGTTGTGTTATATTCTTTCCACATAATTAACAGGGGGTTTGAGGGGTACCCGTAACCCCACTTTATGGGGTCCGGGGCAGTGTCCCGGAAAATTTTGGTTTTGGACCCTATGTTAGGTTGGGCGGACCCACCTATGGTTTTGTGCATGATTTTCGCACATGTTTTTTGCACGCTATGGTTTTCGGTCCATGGTATTGGATCAATGGTTTTTTGGTCCATGGTATTGGATGCTTCGGCATGTATAAATATGTATTGTAACATTGAAAGGAATATAATGAAAAATCAAGCTGGTAGTCTCGGTTTTGAGACCCAGTGGGAAATCTCTGTGTATATGTGTTTTATGTGTTATGCTCTCGCATTTTTATTTTTCCTATGATTTAGAATTCGTATGCAGGTAATTTCTGTACGGGGTTAAAACCTACAATATGGAGGAAAATCGAATGTGTCTTAGGGGCTAAACTGGTTAAAGGGCAACACTATTGTATTAATGCTAAGGGAAACACTTTGATTAAAATGGAAACACTCTTGTATCTTACATAAATATATTGTTAGTATTATGACACAGGTTTGGCAATATGGCACAGGTATTGTCCTTGATGGCAACTCACTCAGTAAATCACTCAGCTGACAGTTCAAGCTCACAGGTTCTGAGAATAAAGAAAAAGGAGATATATGCAGGTTTCCATTGACCAAGCCACGTATACACGCAGATTTACAAACCAAAATGCGCGTATGTGTATACACGCACTTTCATGCACAGAAAAGAGCGTACGGTTTTGAAAACTTGGATTTTGGCCCTTGGTATTTGGACCTATGGTTTTGGACCATGGTATCACATCCGAAGTGTTGAACCCAGGTATTTGGATCCAAGTATTGGTTCTAAGTGGTTTTGGACCATGGTATTGAGTAAGGCCTAAGACTGTCAAAGGGGAAGGAGATCATTAGGCAAATGCACTGAAGCATTGAATATCTTATGAAGAGAAAGATCTAGAATACTGGTCATTGGGTTATGGTGCATAGCTGGATCTGAATCAAGGAGGAACCTGAGCGCTAGAACAAGGATAAGTTCTATTGATGGGTCAAGATCTTAAGGCTTGAAGAGAAGTATCTTTGTGTGATTTTGATCTGTTATATTTGGCACATGACTTGATCTGTAAATCAGATAATCTGGGTATGACTGATGTCTGAATATTTGAAAAGGGTAAATTATCTTTTATAGATATGTACGCAGGTTCAGCATAACAAAGGCGTGTATACACGCTGGTTCGGTAATTCAAAATAGCGTATACGCAGGTTTGCCTTAATATAGCAGTGTATGCACGCAGGTTCTACATATTGAAGTAGTGTACTTTTCATAAAATATGTTTTAGCTACTCCTGTCTACTGTTGCAGTATTCTGGGTTCTGGTACTGTTACTGTATTTTGGTTACAGCATTCAGAGAAGTGATTGTGTGATTTAGTTTTTGGTTGGTGTAATGGATTTTGGTTGATGCAGATATATTTGATGTTTGATTGATGCTATTGATGGATCCAGTTTGAAAATTTATGAAACGTGGTCCTTAGAAGAAAAGAGAAGGTTGTAACCTTCTGTAGGTCAGCACCTACGTACTAGGACATCAGCTAGTACAAGAGCTAAGGGGGTTGTAGCTCCATTCCAGGAGAAGTTGGAGAGCGAGAGAAGGTTGTAGCCTTCTGCAGGTAGTAACCTGCATACTAGTATAAGACTGCACTAGTACAGAAATATTGTAAAAGGAAGTTTCTTATTAAAAGAAGATAGAGACGAATTGTAGCAAATGGTTTTCACCCACATTGGGTTTCCACCTTATATCTTGTGTTCATGTGTGTGATTGTTCGTACTGTTTACCGCACTTGATTACTGTTTTATGGTTCTGATACACAGATTAAGATCAACTAATTAAATTAGAAGTCTACAAGATATACGAAGTTTTCTCTAAACACAGTTGCGTATATACACAGGTTTAATTAACAGAAGTAGCATATATAAATTTGTTTATGGAAATGAAAAATTGTTAAATTGCTAATACTGATTCAACCCCCCCCCCCCTCTCAATATTATTTCCAACAATTGTTATCAGAGAAGGTCCTTCAGAAGAAGCTTGATCGCTTGAAGGAAGATTTATCATCATGAGCAACTACGAAAGGGAGGCATCCATTAGGCCACCAATCTTTGATGGGAGCAACTTCGTCTATTGGAAGGTAAGAACCACAACCTATCTTCAATCTCTTGGTGCAGAAGTTTGGGATATCGTGGAACGAGGATACACATTCCCATCAGCAACTCCTATAGATATAGCTGGTAAAAAGCAGTATGAAACAAACGCAAAGGTTGTCAATACTCTATTGGGGAGTCTATCTCAATCAGAATTCGTCAAGGTTATGCAGCTCAAAATTGCCAAAGAAATATGGGACAAGATCATTTTAAGCTATGAAGGAGACGATGAAGTAAAACGTGCAAAACTACAATCTCTCATAATTCAATATGAAACTCTCAGAATGCACAATGATGAAAGTGTGGCTAATTATTTCTTACGTATAGATGAGATTGTTAATTGCATGAAAAACTTGGGTGAAGAGATAAAAGAATTTACTTTAGTCGAAAAGGTTTTAAGATCTTTGTCTTCTAAGTTTGAATCAAAAGTTTCTGCCATAGAAGAAAAGAAAAATCTTCAGAGTATTACCATGTCACAGCTGCACGGAATCCTAATTGCTTTCGAAATGAGAAAAGGGGTTCAATTAGACAGTAGAAAAGCTGCATTCAAAAATTCAAAAGAAGAATACAATGAGTCAGGACATATGTCAGAAGGAGAGGAAGAATCAAACTTTGTCAAGAACCTTCAACGGGGCTCTGGAAGATTCAGAGGTAAGCTACCTTTCAAATGCTTTGCTTGTGGGAGAGTCGGTCACTAGCAGCCAAATGTCCTCATAAAGATAAGCTTGATAAAGGTAAGGAACCAGTTAAATGGAACAGAAAACAGAATGTAAGTAAGAAGAGCTATTATACACATGAAGACAACGATGGACTTTCAAATAGTGATGAAGATAAACATGGTAATGATTATAGACTTTTGATGGCTTTTGAAGATGATGATTTCTTGGATGCTATAGATGAATATTATCTCTATGAAGAAATTTCTAAACTTACAATTTGTTTAGAAGAAAAGAGTATGATCATAGATACTCTGACATTCCAACTTGCTGAAAGGGAAAAACACAATGAAAAGTTAGAATGTGAAATTATGGGACTTAGAAAAGATATTAAGAAAACAAAAGCTCTTAATCTTATATTTGCTAAAGGATCTGAAACTTTAGATGAGATTATTAAAGTGCAGCGTTCTCCTCTAATCAAGACAGGTCTTGGATATACTGAAGAAGCATCTCAAGCACAGAAGCCATCCACCTCCAAAAGTTATCTTGATGTAGCAAGGAAAAGTGAACAGATCGACAATCGTCAACAAAGGCTTAAAGCAGATCACCAGGTAAATCAAGGTCAATCTACTTCAAGGATGAACAGAAGCTACAACCAACTGTAGGTAAATCATTCTTAATTTGCCTCAAGAATGAATGTCAATGGAAACTACAATCAACTGGTCAGTAGATTTGATAATCACGGGAATTTCTTTAATGGCCAATGTTTCTCTTGTCATAACTTTGAACACAAAGTTGCTCAATGTGTTGCCTACAAGACCATCATGACTAGAGAAGTAATAAATCAAAGGAGTGTGAGTGGGATAATGAAAATGACCTACAATAACTTTTCGGCTCTTGAAAATGAAATAAAATTCTCTATTTGTAACAACTTCGGTCATGAAGATTCTGAATGCAGGAGTAAGTTTTGGCAAACATCTCAAAGGGAGCAAGCTTCATTGGGTCCCAAAACATGGAGAAAGAAAGAACCGTAACCAGAAAGATGTGGTATAGCCTTATATGCAGAAGGACAGGAAAATCAGTGGTACATCGATAGTGGATGCTCGAAACATATGAAGGTGATAAAGAAAAACTTCAGTCATATAGTGCCTTAGAAAAGGAAAGGAAGGTCTCATTTGAAAATGACACCCCTCACTCATAAAAGGTAAAGGCTCTGTTCTTTTGAAAGAAAAAGTCAAAGCTAGAAATGTTATGTATGTTGATGGCTTAAAGCATAATCTATTGAGTGTTAGTCAAATGTGTGATCAAGGAAATGAAGTAGTATTTCGATCAAATGGATGTATTGCTCGTGAGTTTGATACAGGAGAAACAGTGATCAAAGGCATAAGAACTCCAAATAATTTATACATACTCAAGGGAAGACAGCAACAATGCTATCTAAGAAAAAATGATGAACACTGGCTATGGCATAGAATATTGGGGCATCTAAGCTTCCCTTAGATAAGGAAAGCATGCAAATATCAGGTTGTTCTCGATCTTCCTGACATCAAAATTCTAGACAATACAATATGAAAATCATGTCAGTTTGGTAAACAAGCCAGAACACACTTCCCTGAGAAGGAAGGATCAACTAATAAGCCACTTGAACTTGTCCATACTTATTTATGTGGTCCATCAAGGAATAAGTCACCTCGAGGAGAAGAGTACTTTATATTGTTCATTGATGACTTTTCTAGGATGTGTTGGATAGGACTTCTGAAGCATAAAGACGAAGCTTTCGAAAAGTTCAAAGTGTTCAAAGCCTTGGTTGAAAATGAATAAGATCGCAAAATCAAATGCCTCAGGTCTGATCGAGGAGGGGAATTCACCTCAGATGAATTTTTCAACTTTTGTGAAGAACATGGAATAAGAAGGGAATTATCTACTGCAAGGACTCCTTAGAAAAATTGAATGGTGGAAAGGATGAACATAACAGTTCAACAAATGGCTCGTGCTATGCTTGATGAGTCTGGAACTCTTGCAACCTTCTGGGGTGAAGCTGCATTTGTTGTCGTCATTATTCTCAACAAAACAAATGTTTGGGTAAACAGCACTCAAACTCCTCATAAACTTTGGTATGGTAAGACTCCTACTGTAAAATACTTCAAAGTCTTTGGAAGTAAATGTTACATCAAAAGGACCGATGAAAACCTTGGCAAGTTTGAACCTAGAGCAGATGAAGGCATTCTCCTTGGTTACTCTTCCCGAAGTAAAGGATACAAGTGTTATAATAAAAGACTAGGGAAAATTGTTGAAAGTATTGATGTTGTGGTTGATGAAGTAGGCAAAAATTCAAAGCAGGTAAAAACTGAAGAGTGGGAAGAAGATGAGGATTATCCTTCCACATCAGATCAGACTAATGCTTAAGAAGAAACTTATGAGGCACCAGAAGAATATATAAGAGTAGAAGAAAAAACTCCATCCAGGTATGTTCAGAAGAAACATCTAGAGACTCAAATTTTGGGATAGAAAGAGGCAGGTGTACAGAAAAGAAGAACTATTACAGAAGCTTCAAGCTATCTAGCATTGCTCTCCTCCATCGAATTGCAAAATATTCATGAAGCATGCAAAGATGAATTTCGGGTCAAGGCTATGAATGAAGAACTTGAGCAGATTGAAAAAAATAACACTTGGGAATTGGTTCCTGGATCTAATGATAAGAATGTCATAGGAACCAAATGGATATTCAAAAACAAGCTAAATGAAAATGGAGATGTTATTAGAAACAAGGCCAGACTTGTTTGTAAAGGGTATGCTCAACAAGAAGGTATAGACTTTGAAGAAACTTTTGCACCGGTTGCTAGAATTGAAGCCATAAGAATGTTCCTTGCTCTTTCTAGCTTTCAGAAGTTCAAAGTATATCAAATGGATGTGAAATCTACCTTTCTAAATGGAGACTTAGAAGAAGAAGTGTATATTGAGCAACCAGATGGATTTATCCTTGGAAATGATCAAAACTTGTATGCAGACTCAAAAAAGCTCTCTATGGTCTTAAATAAGCTCCAAGGGCTTGGTATTATCGTTTGGACAAATACCTCCATCAACAAGGTTTTTCAAAAGGATCAACAGATAGCAATCTATATATAAAAATTGACAATGATAAATTGCTAATACTAGTAGTGTATGTTGACGATATAATCTTTGGTAGCAATGAAAAAGCCATGAGTCAAAGCTTTGCCTTGGTGATGCAGAAAGAATTTGAAATGTCCTTGCTTGGTGAGCTTACATACTTCCTTGGCTTACAAGTCCAACAAAACAAAGACAGTATCTTTCTATCACAAACCAAGTACCTCAAGCAGATCTTGAAGAAATATGGCATGGAAGATTCGAACCCAGTATGTACCCCTACGGTAATAGGATGCAGCCTCAGCGCAAATGATGAATCAACAACAATACATCAACCAACCTATAGATCCATGATTGGAAGTTTGCTCTATCTGACAGGTACCCGACCAGACATCATGCATGCAGTGGGAATAGTTGGAAGATTTCAGGCAAATCCAAAGGAAGCACACCTTCAAGCAGTTAAAAGGATTTTCAAATATCTTCAAGGAACACAAAACTATGGTTTATGGTATCCTAGAGACGCAGATCTCACACTTCATGCATATGCAAATGCAGATTGGGCAGAAAGCGTGGATGACAGAAAAAGCACTAGTGGTGGGGCATTCTTTATGGGTTCCAGATTAGTATCTTGGTTCAGCAAGAAACAAAGTTCAATTGCATTATCTACAGCTGAAGCAGAATATGTGGCTGCTACATTTTGTTGCACACAACTCCTTTGAATGATGCAAACATTGCAAGACATTCAAATCAGTATTTCAAAGAATCCAGTCATGCATTCAAAGACCAAGCACATACCTATCAAATATCATTTTCTCCGGGAACAAGTGTTTGAACAAAAGGTCAAATTGGAGTATGTTACCTCCAAGGAACAAGTCGTTGATATATTCACCAAACCACTGCCCAGGGAGACATTTGAATACCTCAGACAGAAGCTGGGAGTAGTTGATGCATCATCTTGTTGTTGACACTTATTTGTTTCAGAGAAAAGTGGGTGTACGCAAGTTTCATGAAGAACATCCACGTACATACGCCTGTTTCTGTGGATACAGTCATGTATATGTTGGTTTGAAGGAAATCAGTGGGCTGGACTCAGGATGAAAAGATTTTAATATGGGTAGCATATACGTCTAATAATGCATTGTTGGCATTATCTTAAAAGATATTGGTACAATTTCACAGTTGTTTTGATTCAAGTGGAACAGGTGTAGAAGGAGATCATGGTTGTTGGTCTGGATGGTGATTGACAGATGTTGTTGTTGATAGTTGCTGATGACTATCATAGTCTTGTCTTAGATATTTGGTCTCTATGTCATGTATTTCTTTTAATATCAAGGTCATGTAACGACCTATTTTTTTCCCCACTATGCCTGGGATGGATGATGTAAAGTTCTTGTGTTATCATGTATAAAATTTTGATGTATCCCCACTTGGTTGTGAGATGGATGTATGTATGAGTCTTTTGTGATAGGAAGGTGATTTATGATGTACAGAGTCATGTTCTTCTTGTAGAACATCTTTTTGCAGACCTTGCCTACAGTCAAGGGGAGCATGGATAGCACAGTAGAGCAGAGATTTTAGCATGTACTCAGGGGGAGCATAACCCTTTGCCTTTGATGACAAAGGGGGAGAGTGACTTGGGGTTTCCATCAAGTCGAAAGGGGGAGATTTTTGGCATTATGACACAGGTTTGGCACTATGGCATAGGTATTGTCCTTGATAACAACTCACTCAATAAATCACTCAGCTGATAGTCCAGGCTCACAAGTTCTCAGAATAAAGAAAAAGGAGATATATGCAGGTTTTCGTTGACCAAGCCGCTTATACACGTGGATTTACATAACAAAAGGCGTATATGCGTATACACGCACTTTCATGAACAGAAAAGTGCATACAGTTTTGAAAACTTGGATTTTGGCCCTTGGTACTTGGACCTATGGTTTTGGACCATGGTATCTTGTCTGAAGTGTTGAACCCAGGTATTGGTTCTAAGTGGTTGTGGACCATGGTATTGAGTAAGGCCTAAGACTATAAAAGGGGAAGGAGATCATTAGGCAAAGGCACTCAAGCATTGAATATCTTATGAAGAGCAAGATCTAGAATACTAGTCATTGGGTTATAGTGCATAGCTGGATCTTAATCAAGGAGGAACCTAAGTGCTAGAAGAAGGATAAGTTTTATTGATGGGTCAAGATCTTAAGGCTTGAAGAGAAGTATCTTTGTGTGATTTTGATCTGTTATATTTAGCACATGACTTAATCTATAAATATGATAATCTGGGTATGGATGATGCCTAAATATTTGAAAAGGGTAAATTATCTTTTATAGATCTGTACGTAGGTTCAGCATAGCGAAGGCACGTATACACGCTGGTTCAGTAATTCAAAATAGCGTATACACAGGTTTGCCTTAATATAGCAGCATATGCATGTAGGTTCTACATATTGAAGTAGCTTACATTTCATAAAATATGTTTTAGCTACTTCTGTCTACTGTTACAGTATTCTAGGTTCTGGTTGGGTTCTGGTACTGTTACTGTATTTTGGTTACAACATTTAGAGAAGTGATTGTGTGATTCAGTTTTTGGTTGGTGCAAAGGAGTTTGGTTTATGCAGATATATTTGATGTTTGATTGATGCTATTGATGGATCCAGTCTGAAAATTTATGAAACGTGGTCCCTGGAAGAAAAGAGAAGGTTGTAGCCTTCTGCAGGTCAGCACCTACGTACTAGGACATCAGCTAGTACAAGAGCTAAGGGGGTTGTAGCTCCTTTCCAGGAGAAGCTGGAGAACGAGAGAAGGTTGTAGCCTTCTGCATGTAGTAGCCTACGTACTGGTATAAAACTGCACCAGTACAAAAATATTGTAAAAAGAAGTTTCTTATTAAAAGAAGATAGAGACGAATTGCAACAGGTGGTTTTCACCCACATTGCGTTTCCACCTTATGTCTTGTGTTCATGTGTAGGATTGCTTGTACTGTTTACTACACTTGATTACTGTTTTATGGTTCTAATACACATATTAAGATCAACTAACTAAATTAAAAGTCTGCAAGATATATGCGGTTTTCTCTAAACACAGTTGCGTATATACGCAGGTTTAATTAACAGAAGCAGCATATATAAATTTGTTTATGGAAATGAAAAATTGTTAAATTGCTAATACTGATTCAACCCCACCCCCACCCTCCTCCCGACCCACCCCCACCCTCCTCCCTCTCAGTATTATTTCCAACATATATTTCATTACATCGATATCTAATCAAAATTTGTTTTTGCTGAATTTCAATTAACATCCCCAAAATTTATAATAGTCAAACAAAGTGGATGTGTAAATATACAATCTTTCTTTGCAATAAAAGCCATTTCCATTACACTTCAAATAACTACCTCTATATTTCTTTCAATATTTGCAAATCCACTTCCATTGCATTTCAACCCTATCCGAAACAATTTATTAAAAAAATATTTTAAATAGAATACTTATTTGAAAAAAATTGCAGAACAAGAGATTGTGCACCTTTCTTAGTGGATAGAAGCCGACAAAAACCACTTACACGCAAAAATGGCCAGCAAATTGTTCCAGGAATTTCACCTAACTTAATTTTATATGGCTTGGCTTCAACAATTCCAACAAAGCACCCACTGAGAAATGCATGCATCCACTGAGAAATGTACACTGCTTTGCTTCTACTAAGAGTGAATAATTCAGGGAACTAGACCAAATCTATTTGCATGCAACTTTAAACATTCTACATGCCATTTCAACTCTTGATTGTAACACTAATGCGACATCTTATTGACGTTACTATAAACCCCTCTTACAATAAATGGAGTGGTGGACGTTACAATCCTAAATGGAGTGGTAGAATCTCAGTTCCACTACAACTTCATTATAGCTAATTAATTTAACAATATATGGAGTGGTGTGGGTACATTACAATCCATTAGATGGAGTGGCGAGTTTTACAATCATATTTCCTTATAGCTAATTAAATTAACAATATATGTAGTGGCATTGGTTACAATGCACATTACAATCCATTAGATGGAGTGGAGGGTGTTACAATCCATATGGTTTATTTTTTTTTTAATTAACATACGTGCATACTAACGACAACAAACTTTTAATTCATTTTACTTAAATGTTTTGTAAACAAACATTTGTTTCATAGTAATATTTGAAACTAAAATTTTATTTTCATTTTCTCTAATCCCAAATAGGTGGAGATAAATAAGAGGAGTAGTAAATTTTTAATAATGATTTGGTAGAAAATTAATTTAAACAAGGTTTAAACACATGATTTAGATATGCAAGGAAGTTATCAGTTTCAATTTCATCCATTCATAGAGTGACAATGACGAGAATATACTGGCATCTTTCAATTTAGACCATCGATCAAAAAAATTAAATAGAAAAAAGATTAAAGTGGCCAATTCCAGTAGGGAATAGAAAAAAGTTTAAAGTGGCTAATTTCAATAGGAATGCTTATCTGCGTAAATATATACTTTATATTAAAATGGTTCTTTATTATTAATATATTTTTAAGTATATGTCAATATTAATACTTATATGAAATAGATATCAACATAAATTAGTTAACATAGATCTGTGAATTTGTAATCATGATTTTGTAAAAAATTAATTTAAGCAAGGTTTAAACACATGATTTAGATATGCAAGGGAGTTATCGGTTTCAATTTCATTCATTCATAGAGTGACAATGACAAGAATATACTGGCATCTTTCAATTTAGACCATCGATTAAAAGAAGAAGAAGAAGAAGAAGATTAAAGTGGCCGATTCCAATAAGGAATAGAAAAAAGATTAAAGTGGCTAATTCCAATAGGGGGATGCCTATCGACGTAAATATATACTTAACTTGTATTAAAATGATTTTTTATTATTAATATATTTTTTAAGTATATGTCAATATTAATTCTTATATGAAATTGATATCAACATAAATTAGTTAACATAGATATTCAAATAGTTTATTTAAATCTCTTGTTGAAAATATTTTTTTAAAATGTATAAGATTTAAACATCTTACTTATATATATATATATATTATATATAATATATAATATATATATATATATATATATATATATATATATATATATATATATATATATATATATAATTTCTATTCATTTTTTATTATAACAATCATTATTTTCTAATTTAGAACAAATTTTTTAATTTTCATTTAAAGAAATGGACATACGGACAAACTTACACATTTGCTCAAATTGGGCTATAGAATGAGCCTCTCGCTCAATTAATAATTATTGGGTGGATGATTAATTTGATAGAATATAAAATAAAATAAAAATTCAAGATTGAGATTTATTTTAAAATAATTATACGAAATCAAATAAAATGTTATATGAATATGATTTATGGTGTTTTTAGCATTATAAGTGGGAGTGAATATCCATAGTTAACTAGCACAACTACATTAGTAAATGTGGTTGATATAAAGCATATATCAATCACATATGCACAACCACATTAGTAACTAGCAATTGCCCCAAAAGGTGCAAAGATACACAGAAGGAATAGAAGATTTGAGAATGCATGCTAATAACTAAAGTTAATAATTGAAAATTAGCTACATAATTTCAAAAAACCTTTTAATAACACAAATGTTCATAAATTTTTACTTATAAAATACAAATAAATCAATAGATTTAATTACATTCAACGTAATGATGACAAAAAATATTTATTTTTACTAAAAAAATTCTTATCAAAGTATTTATCATAAATATATCCTAACATTTCAGAAGAGACTACCTTACAACATCCATTAAAACACAAAGATATGAAAAATGTTTGTGAAAAAATAGTCGAATAATTGAATGTGACTTTGATATTTCGCTTGTTAAATATATCCTAACATTTGAGAATACACAAGCTTACTATATAGAGTTATGCGACTTTGATCTTTATCTTGTTGAATATATCCTAATGTTTGAAAATACACAACCTTATTATATAAAGATACGTAAAACATGTATAAATAAACTTAAAGCATCTATTTAAAAAATAAATGGAAATTTTCTTTTATAAAATGAATGAGGTGAAAGTCCACTTTTCAACTCCTTTTTTTTTGTTATTTTCTCTAAGACAAAGAAAACCATACATTGGATTCATCCTGTGTCAAGGATACACAAACATCTCAGATTCATACATTTTCAATTCTCTCTTTATACCGAATTTGACTTGTCAATTTCTCCAACTCAGTCTTCACACTCATGTCTATAACATTGGACAAAGTTGATCCATATCAGATGGTGAAGCATGGAATGAGAAAGAGATAAATGACTACTTTTAGTCTAACATTATTGGCACCAATTAAACTCATTAATTTCTTGGCAATTTCATTTAGATGTCGATTCTCAAAATTTACACTAGAAGTCACGATTGCCAACTATGTGTTAGTTAGCATATTGTAGGCCATCTCAAGATCCATGATAATGTCATTAATAATGTCCATCCTTTTATTATGAATGAGGAGGTAGAGAAAATTCAAAGTGGGAGGCTGAAACTTGGGATCATTTGCAATGGCCTTGATAATGCTCTTCTTTTTCTCCTCCTTAATTATTGGGTTAGTGAGGAAGCTATAAAACCCTTTGTAATCTATAAGGCGAGAGAGCTTCTCAATGTCATTATTGACAAGATTTAGTGAATTGGGAGACTATGTTAGCTTTGCAAGTATTTCAACATATGATCCTATAGTGGTGTCTGACATTACAACATCGCCTCTATTGCCACTACCCATTAGAGGAACCTTAGAAGCCAAGGGATTAGCAGTCCTAGACAACTGTATCCTTATAAGAGAAGATTTAAAAAGTGGTCTATGTGAACTTGTTCCATTTCCCACCTTTTAAGCAACTCTCACAAATGGTGCACATTGAACATTTAGCGCCACCAGGACCCTTCAGAAAACCCATCTCTGCATGAGTTCAAATTTGTTGTAGCAAACTTCAAGTCGAGGTGTTTCAACACGGAAGCAAAAAAAAATATCTAATTTGAAGAATACACAACTTTACCACATTAAAATTTATGATTTTTTTTAATCTGTGGAGATTTATTATATTTATTATTACATTAAAGTTTATTATACTAAAATCAAAAAAAAAATTGAACTATAACATCAAAATTAAATTTATTATTATGATAATATTACGAATAAAAGGATTATCTAAAAATAAATTAGGAGAATGGAGGAATCAAATTGTCGGGAGAGAGCGATGAGGGTTACCAACTAGGGTTAGGGTTCTGGCACGGACTGCTTCTGGCAATCCTGTTCCTGGAATAGAGATCAGAGGAAGCTTGAAGCCACTCGAATCTGATTCGAGAGGTGAGAAGTGCAGAGGCAAGAAGCAGTGAGGGGAATCGAAGAAAGGCAGGACTGACAGAAAAATGACAGATGGGGACAGGAGTGGAGAGATCCCCTCCTACAAAAATGTAGCGACGGGTGAGACCAACAGAAACGAGGGATACAGAGGTTCTGGTAGGAGTAACAAAGATGTTCCGGTCATGGGCACTCGCTGGCAGATAGGGTTGGGAAGTAGATGCCTACCCAGAGCAACGAAAAGACCCAGGTATGTAATTCCAAACCATAAACTGGAAGAATATAGAGAATACATGAAAGATCATGCCCTGATCTGTAAGTTTGTGGGGACCTGGCCGTCTAAGAAAGACTTGGCCAAATGGATACAACAACGATGGAAGCCCAAGGGGCACATAGACTTAAAACTAGGGGCAAAAGGTTTTTTTACAGTGATTTTCACTAGCCTGGAAGATAAGGAGAGGATCTTTGAGGGAGGACCATATTTCCTGAATAACGTTGGACTATTCATAAGGCACTGGGAGGAATGCTACAACCCAGACGAGGAGAAAATGCTAGCGGTGCTTATCTCGGTAAGATTGTTTGGACTCCCAATCGAGTTCTGGGATCCAGAGATTCTGGAAGGGATAGGAAACACGATTGGAACATTTGTTAAAGTGGTGGAGACTACCAAAAGGGGAAAATACACATCCTATGCTAGGATCTAAGCATACATGAATATCACATAACCGCTACGAAGTATATTGAAGTAGAATACCATGATGAGATCTCGCAGCAACCAGTGGATTACGAGCATATCCCATTTAGATGTCGAAGATGCCACGAATACGGTCACCTTATTAAATAATGCCCCTTGAATGCGTCGGGAGAGGCAGCAAAACAGGGGAAGAAGGAACAGAAGGAGACAGAGCCAAACAGGGAAGATGACGAAGGGTTCACGGAAGTGCTTACTAGAAGGAAATCTCAAAAAGGATCAGTCCATCAAAAATCAACTGTCAAAATAGTAACTAGAGAAAACCAAAACAATTTTGGAGTACTACAGGAGGAGGAAATGGAATTGGAGAAGGAAGCCAATGAAGAGGAACCAGGGGAAGCTACAAAAAGGGTTGTATAAAAAGACATGATGCAAACAATAGTAGAACAAGAGAAAGTAGGAGGAAACTTAGGAACCCCCCAAGACCTATCTAAAATGGAAATGGACCCACAAAAGGAAAAAGGAAGTGAAGAAGAACAAGTAATGAAGAGACTTCTGCAAGAATGACGTCATTTGGATGAAAGATTCATTCCAGAAGAACAAAAAAAATTATACAAAGAAATGCTCCAAAAATATAAGGAGAAAGGAGGAACAACTGCAGCAAATCAACCAAAACAACTAGGAACACAAGGAGGACAAAGCATGGATGCGGGAAACATTGGAAAAGCAGGGAGGAAAAGAGGGAGAAGACCTATGAGTGAAACCATCCAAATAGTTCGAGAAATGTTAGTCAACTCAGGACGAGTTATACCTCTATCGGAGGTATTCAAACAACCACTTAAATTGTTAAAATAATAATAACAACATGGAATATTAGAGGGTTAAATGTAAGGGGAAATAGAGATATCTAAAGGACAGGTTGAAAAAAGACAAACCCAGTATAATGATTATTCAGGAAACCAAAATAAGTGAACAGAAACTGAAAGAACTAATGCAGAGATATCAACCTCATTATGGAGTAATGGGACAAGATGCTATAGGTAGCGCAGGAGGCTTGGCAATTCTTCGGAATACAGAGGAAGTTCAATTTGAAAATTGGGTAACCTTGCCTCGAATCCTCTCAGGCAAATTCAAAAATATAGGTTCTCGAGAATGGGTCCTTTTCACTGGAGTGTGCGGCCCCCATTTAACAGGAGAACGTAGAAGCTTCCTCCAGAAGGTAGGAACATTACGAAGTTTATTCCCAGAGTTACCTTGGATAGTAGGGGGTGACTTTAACATGATTACTACCCTAGAGGAAAAACGGGGGGGTTTGAAAAGAACAGATTCAGATATGAAAGCCTTTGGTGATATGATATCTGAACAAATATTGGTGGACATATCTACTACTAATGGGATATACACATGGAATAACAGAAGAGGAGGTGCAAACCAAATCGCTTCAAGACTGGACAGATTCCTACTATTTGAAGAAATTCTTAGTAGAGACATATTTTTTGAAGCAAGGATCTTACCAGGAATGGGTTCAGATCATTGGTCGATCCGACTAGAAATTGACATTAAAGCATGTCCAAAAAATCGTCCCTTCAAGTTCGAAGCCTTTTGGCTTAGGGATCAGAATTTCATGACAAAAGTGGAGGAGTGGTGGAACCAGAGCCAGCAAAAAAGCAAAACCAGAATGCAAACCTTCTAATTAAACTTAAAAGAGCCTAAGGGGAAAATCAAAAAATGGAACAGGGAAGAATTTGGGAATATTTTTAAAGAGCATCAACTATTAGACCAGAAAATGGCAACCCTTCAACAAGAAATAATCTTTGAAGGACGAAGTGAGGAAAGAATTCAGGAGGAAGGGATATTAATAAGCCAAATTGAAGAAAGAACAAAACAGGAGGAGATTCTATGGAAACAAAAATCAAGAGTGAACTGGCTCAGAGAAGGAGAAAGAAACAAAAAAAATTTCCATCGGGCCATGATCCAGCATAGACAGAGAAATAGAATTTTTTCCATCACCAATGAAGAAGGAAGACGTTTAACCCAACATGAGGAAATGGAGCAGAATCTAGTAGATCATTTCAAAGACCTCCTTACGGAACCCCAGGTCAACAGAAGAACAACTATAGAAAGGATTTGCAATGAAATCCCTGAGCTAACCACTAGGGCCCAGAACTTAGCCCTCATGAGAGCTGCAACCATAGAAGAAGTGGAGGAGATTGTGAAAGGGATGAAGAAGAATAAAGCTCCAGGACTAGACGGATCCACTGTGGAATTCTACCAAGAAGGTTGGAAATTCTTGGGACAAGACATTTTGGAGGTGGTGGAAGAATCGTGCCGAAATCAAAAGGTATGTCTCAGTCTTAACTCGACCCTCTTGTCTCTCATTCCCAAAAATGATAATTCGGATACTGCCTAGGGCTTTAGACCCATATCTTTATGTAATGTAATTTACAAGATTATTGCCACTTTGAATAGCCAAGAGACTGAAGCCAATTCTGTCAAGTATTATCTCTCCGGAACAAACTGGGTTTGTGGAAGGAAGACAAATACTGGACAGCCTAGTAGTTTCTCAGGAGGTAGTGCATTCATTGAAAACAAAAAAGGAAACGGGAATGATGATTAAGCTGGATATCTCAAAAGCTTATGACCGTCTGAACTGGGATTATCTTAAATAAGTTCTAGGAGCATTCAGTTTCAACAATAGATGGATTCAATGGGTGCAAGATATCATCACTACACCAAATTTCTCCATCCTCCTAAATGGAACTCCAACCTCGACGTTCAATGCCACAAGAGGGCCGAGGTAAGGAGATCCTCTATCCCCTTCCCTGTTTATCATAGCAGCAGAAGGACTTGGTAGATATATCAAGAAAGATCTGAGAGAAATGAAAATTAAAGGGCTAAGACTTTGGGGTAACAACCTGCCGATTACGCACCAGCAATTTGTAAATGACATCATGCTCTTCTGTGCAGTCTCTCTAAGAGAAGTAAAGAGAATGAAAAAGGTTCTTAATCTTTTCATGGAAGCTTCAGGTACTCAAATCAACAAGGATAAATCTTGCACATTCTTCTTCAACACACCGGGCAATGTTAAATCCTTTTTGACAAGAAGTTTAGGCTTCCGCTCTAGAAATTTACCCACAAAGAATTTAGGGACACAATTAGCCATAAATCCACTCAGGATGGAAAATTGGCATCACACCATAGAAAAACTTCGGAATAGATTGGCAAATTGGTTCTTTCGAACCTTGAACATAGAAGGACGGGTAGTTCTTCTGAGATGGGTCCTACAAGTAATCCCCATTTACCCCTATTAGCAACGGCGATTCCAAATGGGGGCATGTACAAAAATGGTAGAGATATTCAAAAAATTCATCTGGGGAGGACCTCAACAACAAAGGAAATGGGCCCTAATATCGTGGAAAGGACTGATAAAAAATAAGATGGAAGGGGGACTAGGGCTAAGAGATCCATACATCTTGAATCAAGTAATGGGAGTGAAGCTGTGGTGGAGATGGATGAAGGGAGGAGGAGACCTATGGAAAATAATCTGGACGCAAAAATACAGCATGCCCACTAAAATTGAAAACCTCTTAAGACTAGAAGATCTCCAAAAGGCTCTACAATTTGGAACTTGGCCAGTCAAAACAGAGATATAATATCCAAACATGCGTTCTGGGAAATCCGGAACGGGCAATCAGCTAAATTTTGGGATGAAGCTTGGCAACAGAGAGAAAAACTGAAGGAAATGGAGAGCCTCAGGAATACATGTCAGAAATCTAAGGAGGAAGGACTTAATCATGTAAAATATTACTGGCATGAAGGAAGACAGGAGGAAACCTAGAGAACTTGGAAGGACCCAAAGGAGTGGGACAGAAACATAGATACCGAACAAAGAGAGCTATTCACAATAGAAATAAAGTCTAGGAGAATAATCATTTGAACAAGTCTAGATATATTAAGATGGGGTAAATCTACGACAGGAGCCTTTACAATTAAAGAAGCCTACCATATAACCACGCAACAAGGGCAATATTAAAATGCTTCCATATGGAAACAAATATGGAAGAGTAGTTGGTGGCCAAAGGTAACCATGTTCTTATGGTTGGTTGGAAAGAGTCGTATCCTTACATGGGACCAGATTCAAAAGTGTGGAATCCATGGACCCCCTAGATGTTGCTTATGCAAGCAAGCCCAGGAAAACTCAAGAACATCCTAAACTCATGCCCTTTTTCCGAGCAACAATGGTATGAAATCAACAAGCTATTCGGGAAGACAAATAGGGATCCTCAAAGCATAAAAGAAACCATTAATCAATGGGGACATGGCCAATTCTTGAGCCCGGTAGTAAGAAGAGCATGGAGTCTAGCGATGGGCTTAAATATATGGATGATATGGAAAGAGAGAAACCCAAGGATATTTCAAGATAAAGAAATGGCCTTGGAATTGATCTAGAAAAGAACCCAAACTCACATAAGAGAAACTATCTTAACGGAAAACTGGAATCAAGAAGACTGGAAAACAACTCCGGAGGAAGGTAAGATCCTAACATACCTTAATCTAGTACAAGGAATGGTTCACCCCCAAAAACGTAAGGATCGGATAACAACTGTCAGCAGCCCAGCCAATTTCAGATGCCCTCAAGAAGGCTTCATCAAACTTAACTTTGATGGAGCCTCTAAAGGAAATCTAGGGCCAACGGGATTTGGAGGCATCTTCAAAGACCATCAAGGGAAGACAAGATGGGTGTATGCAGATCATGGAGGAATTATGAGCAACAACGAGGCGAAATTAACAGCAATTCACCAAGGACTAAGAATAGCGATCATAAATGGATACAATAATCTAGAAATAGAGGGGGACTCAAAAATAGTGATAGAGATGCTTAGAAAATTGAATAATGGAAAGGACTAGGAAAAAGTAGAGCAGAGCTAGAGGACGACAGGCCTTATTCAGGATATGGAAACACTCATGAAAAGAATAAGCTACAAGATATTAATCATACCAGAAGAGATGGCAATAAGGCAGCAGACTTCCTGGCTAATTGGGGATGTAATGAACAAAGATGGAAAGTGGATAGTACATGGCCGATGCATACAGAAGATCAAAGGTGGGAATCCCTCAAAGCAATAATCAACCATGACAATAACTCTGACACGATCTCAAGGTAATAATCACAAGTGGCTCCCAATCGGGATGAGAGATGGGAAGATGATGTGGGAGCAGATCATGGAGGGGAATGGATGGCAGTGCTGGCCACCAAACATTCCCATAATAAAACAGGACGCAGAGACGGCATGCAGATGGGACAGTGCCTAGAGGAATAGAGTTGACAAGGGAGTGGGGGAAGAAATAACATAAATCGGCAGTGACGAAATGATAAGACGAGGGACAGATGAAGGAAGGGAAATAAGAAAGGAGAGGGTAATGAGGGTAGTCATTAAGAAGCGAAGGAGGAAGACAACAGGAGTGAAGGACAAGCTGGTGTCACCTGAGGCGGTGCACATGTCCGGGTATGTTTTTGTAAAGCCGAATCCTGTAATTTTCTTAACTGTAGATAGTTTGATGGAAGAAGGGGGAGAGCTAGGAGTAGCAGAGAAAGGGAGAAATATATCAGAGGGGGTAAAAGCCTTTAAAGATGGCAGTAAGGAGGAGGAAGAAGGGTCGAAGGAAAATTTAGGGGAAGGGCATAGAATGGGAGGAAACCGAGGCAACCCGGGTAAAGCCCCACTAGGTTTCTGCAAGGGAGATGATCAAGGACAGCTTGAGGAGGACAAAGAAACAATCTAGGAAGTGGGGAAGACTATAAAGGCTACCCAACTATCTGGGATAAGGGGAGGAAAGACTGAGAGCAGCCTGACCATAGGGAGAAATGGGAGCGGGGAAGGCCAATTCAGGGGAATGGGTACTCAGGAAAGGAGAACAAAGGCAATGGCTAAGAATCTAACCTTTGCTGTTGGACATGATACACAGGCGTCTGTAAGGGGCAAAATGGCATGGACGGGACGAGGAAGGGGGCGTGGTGGAAGAGGCCGGTCTAACCAACCTGGCCGCAACAATAACGCACCCTCAACAACCACCCCTCAAAGACGTAGCCAGAGAACAATGAGGAAAACCATCCAGGAGGCGGAAAGGGCGCATCGAGAAGGCACTGATGAGGTTATACGCGGACTCATTAAGGAGCTGGAAGAAAATGTAATGGAAGAGGACACAGAGCCAGAAATGGAAGAGTGGGGAGACCTCATTCCAGACCTGGGTAATACCAGGGGTTGCATGACCTTATATAAACAAGCCTTGCATGTTCACTGGGTATTGAAATGCGTACTTGCAAAGGCTCTGGAGCAAGTTGCAGGAGAAATGGCAGCACTGGCCCAAGGCATGCCCAACATGAAAAAAGAAATGAAGAACCTTCAAATTACCATGATCATGTAGGACAGTAAGCTGGACGAAATCCAACAACAACTGAAGTAGCTCATTCCAACACAATGCGCAGAGGTGGTACTGCCTGAGGGAGGGGAAGAATGACATTTAAGTCGAGCTGTTGTTTCCATGGCTAGATTTTTGAGGATATATTTCATCATTTTTGTCTGTTTCATGACTATTGGTTATACGTTTAGTATTTTCTACTGTGAATTTTATTTAGCATGGATTGATTGACTTTCCCATTTTTGTTACTGGATGGCATATTTTAATTTGAGGTGGCCAAGAGACTCGGTTTCTCATCTGAACAGTTTGAGGTCACCAAAAAATGTATATGGCTGAACTTAAATTTTTATGAATAGAAAAAAAAAGCACTACCTTAACTTAAAAAAAAAAAAATTATCAAAAAAAATATTAAAGTGAACATGAAAAGCATTTGTGAAACAAAAACAATATATCAATTTTAAAAAATTAAAATAAATTATACCAAATCTATGCTAACGAGGAGGAGGTCATTCAACCCGTCAGTGCGATTATAATTCGTCAGGGATTTTACCGCAGCCATTCGAAGGAATTCGGTCAACATCTAGTAGTGTTTCAAAAATACCAACTTTTATGATTCTTCTATGACGTAACTGAGCTATATACTAGTTTGGAATACAGTTTTTGTAAATGTGTTAGAAAACCTGCACAGATGAATCTAGCTAGTAAAGGTTGAACACACAGCTTTGCAGAGCAAAAACATTAAAAGAAAATCGAAAGAAGAAAATAATGATTCATTAGAAAATATGTTACAATGCTCATGATATAGCATTACTGGTTGAAGATCCCAAGGTAATG
>APFE031653603.1:0-12401 GCA_000404065.3 Pinus taeda
TACCATTGAAAGGACTAGTTGAAGTGCATTTTATAGGAAGATAGGAAGTCGAAATATTTTTCCATTATTTTGTTTTCAAAAAGCGAAGCAGTGAAGAGTCATCTTGCTTTTAGTTGCTTGTTTGTTGCATTGATTTTTTTCTCTACTCTCATTAGTGTAGACATTCATTGAATTGAAAGGGTTTTGTCTCATCTAGCTACATATAGAATTTTTTCGATTCACATTGATAGGAGCTAAAAACTGAGACATAATTTCAAGATAAACTTTAAAATGTATTAAATTAACCTGAGGTGCATTTGAAACCTAACACTCACATTTTAGAGGTCTAGCTAGACATGTGTTTCGGCATCTTTAAACCTAGTAGTTGTTGTTCGCTTCGGCATTAGACAACACTAGTACGGACTTGTGCTCCCTGTACTGTCGCGTATATAAGGGGAAACCCCACTAGGTTTGTAATAATTTATCCACAGGAAACTGAGTCTGCCACCTTGTAAACATCATACACTTAACACAACATTAGAGGAGATTTCCTACCCATACTTCTCAGTTTGTCGGGAGGTATTCTGCAGTTCACAGTTACCTGGTAATCTGTTTGCCTCGATTATCCTTAACAGTAGTTTTGGTATTTTTAACTCTCTAAATTTAAAATATCATCGAGCACTTGTCCTTTCAAACTTGTTCAAAGAAAAAGCGATAGAGTTATCTTGGCATTTTCTCGACTCTTAAAACATGAAAAGGCACCAGTTTGTATACATTTAATACATTTTGAAGAAGCCCTGAAATTAACCTCTTCTCTCTTGTTATTTGAGACAAATTCATTGTGGCAAAACCATGAGGTTCACCTAGCTCCTTTTCCACTCCTCCATCTGAAAGATCATCCGAAGAGCCTTTTCTCGAATTCTTGCAGTCACTCGAGGATCAGGGTGTTGAACTTGGAATTGTTCTGAGTATTCAACCTTTGTCATCTCATCCTCCTCCATCAGATACTGGGTCACCTTACGAATCTAGCCTGGAATCTTGAGATAATCTTATCCAAACTCACGAGAGTTTTCCAACCCCTAAAGTTCAGCAAGGACTCGTTGTTTTCCTTCCAAATCATTTGTTCAATCCTGTTGTGATATCACTACAACATCTGTATAGTCCGTACGATCAATTGGGTATCCATTTGGAATTATCCCCTTGAACATCTTTGGTTGTCCATCATCGTTTATTTCCACCCATGGAATCAGAAGGAAATATTCTAGTCTCCCCATGGAGTCACTCAGAGGTTTCTACCACACACACTCCTCAAGCTGTTGATGAACAGGGATATCAATTTCCTCTTGAAGTTTTCAATTACACGAGAAGCTTTCTAACCAGCATTTACCCTTTGCATAGTGGGCATTCATTACCGCATGGTTATACCTCTCTAGATCAGTTGGTGTTGGGCACTCCTAGTGCTTCTTCATTGTATCATAACCCTATATGGTCATCTCAAGCTATGCCTAACTCACGTCTGTTCATTCGAAACTCAACCTCTCAACTAAATGTGCATACTATAGTCACTTCAGTTTCAGTGAAACACACCATTCTGAATCCACTCGCTTCATCATTTCAACCGACTCTTCCGATTCAACCGATGGTATTGAGTCAACTCTCGGTAAGTTTTTCAAATCCTCTAGCAAGTGGACATGTTGTACCAATGCCTAGGAGGCAAGATCCAAATATCTCCATGATTTCTAGCTTAACCAATGTGGGTGGCTCACAATCTCAGATGGTTGGAATGATCGAGCCCTCGTATGGTGCTATTCTGAACTCTGTTGGTCCTTCTAGATCGAGTAATGTCTAATACTAACATCCAAGCCCTGCTGGTCTGTCTAGGTTAAGTAACATCCAGTACCAACAGCCGTATGTGGGTCAGGGTCCATTCCAAGCTCCTCATGTTCCATATGGTTCACAAGTGATGGTAAATCATTCTTACGTCCCTCAAACTGGACCCTATGTTTAGCTTGGTCCATCTGTCTTGCTTGGTGGATATGGCTAGATCCAATTCGAGAAATTTCAAGGTATTGCTCTAGGAAATGTCCAAGTACCCTCGCCACAGCAAGAGAAACCCTTACAAAAGCAAGGGAAACCTTCACAACTACAAGGCCATCTTTGTAGCAGCAAGTTTATATAATACAGTAGCAAAGACAACTACAACAACCGCAGGGGCAATCCTTGCAACAGTCGCAACAAAATTTGCAACCATAGACGTAGTTTGTTCACCAATCTTTCCAACCTATTCCTTTGTAAGGTCAACCATCTACAACCACAGGGACAACCTTTACAACAACAAGGCTAACTCTTGTAGCAACAAGGTCAACCCTTGTAGCAACAAGGTCAACCTAGGCAGCAACAACCCTTCTATTCATATCAACAGGGTCAACCTTTGCAAGGCCAAGGTCAAGTCCCGCAACAATAGTCTCAAAATCCCTATGTCCAAGGGAAATAGGTTCAGAATCCTTATCTCCAAGGGAAACATGTGCGAAATATTTATGTCCAAGGGAAGTAGCTTCAACACCCTTATGTCCAGGGGAAGGAGGTGCAAAATCCATATGTCCAAGGCCAACAGGCTCAATAACCTTTTAACCCATATGTTTCTTATCAGAAGCCTATGGCCACATAGTATCAAGGTTATTGAGGTCATATTCCTCCCTACGGGCAAGGTAACCTACAGTGGGGGCAAATAAAATTCCATATGGACAAAATCCTCCACTATGGGAACAAAATACTTACCAACAAAGATGGGTTTTGTAGTCCGGGCCCATTAGAGCTACTAGATGTCTCTAAACTCATGAATGATCCCATTCTTCATTCTCCATACTCGCCTCCAGTTCCATCCAAGATTTCGAGAGATTGTCTGAAGTTTGATGGAAAAGCAAAGGAGGATCCACAAGCCTAGATGATGACATACCACCTATGGTACTCCTCTAATTCATACGTTGACGATTCTATTCATCTTCGACTTTTTCAATGAACTCTCACAGGTGCCACAACCAAGTGGTGCATCAAATTACCTCTATGTACCTACAATTAATTTAACACTCTCGATATGGACTTCCTCACACATTTTCATCTTCCAACTTGTTATGAAACTCGCACCCATCTACTTATGTCTCTTAAGAAAAACACTACGACCCATATCTCCGATCACATCCATGAATGGAGGCATTGACATCGCTTGACCAAGTTTTGAAATTTATGATCATTAGTTGACCGAATGGTTTACCAAGTCATTCGTTATCAAAATTTTTGAGAACATAACTATGCATGGCTATGTCACTGAGGAGAAAGCCATCACTCGTGCCCAGTATTTAGACCTCGTCTACTCACAATCTGGCATGTTATATGATATGTTACCCGATGATCCAAGACCATTATCCGATATAACAGCTTCGAAGTCTCGGGCTACCTCACCCATTGATGGATTGATTGATTATGTGTCTTAGATCCCCGCAAAATATTCTTCCAAGCAAAAGGAGGTCTCAAACACTGGTCCCAATGATCCCTCTCGAAATTCACCTGGTCGTGGTAAAACCTCTGAGGTCAATGTTGTCTAGTCTACCACAACGGATAAATCCTCTAAAGGTAAAAAGAAAGGAAAAGTCAAGTCTAAAGCCAATGCCCCAAAACAGGGCCCTCCTAAGTTGTCTGCTGGTGATGCTTCTCAAAGAAATCCCAAGTATCCATGCCTCATCTGTGAGGATGATCAGTATACTAAATATTGTCCTCAATGGTCTGAAGTTAGTCACTTGCTCAAAGGGACCTCAACTGTCTTGAAAGAGCCTTTCTATCCCAACAAACTCAAATGGTAGACTAGCCTCAGTCTTCTGCTTCCCTAGGTTCCCAAGAGTTTATGATGAGTACACCTATAAATGTGGCTACCAGATCGAAAAATTATGAAACACCTACCCTGATAGTAGGGAAAGAGAAATAAGGTGCCCCTTCTTCCTCCATATTTTCTTCCTCTAGTCCTCTCCATATAGAGCAACCCAATCCTAATTCCACAATTCAACCATGCTCTCGAGGTGTGCTGTGTAAGTCCTCATACAATCTGAACGCTAGGGCCACTAAACATTATAACATTGTTGAGGATTTGAATAAAGCGCCATCATTTATGTCTACTCTCGAGGTCCTTCAAAGATGTCCTTCTCAACGGAAAGTGTTGTTGTCGGCTATTGGAGGTATTGATCCATCTGACTCCGATCTCATTTGTTTTTATGTAGACAACCACGTTTTGTGCTTGCCTCATCAGATTTCCTTTCTCATTTAGGTGATCATTAAGGAGAAAAAAATTCATAGGACCGTCATTGATGAAGGTGCTTCCACCTGCATCATGTTTGTCTCTTGTTGGAAGGAAATTGATTCTCCTACCTTGAACCAATCACCTAACACTTTGGAATCCTTCGATAGGCATGATTCTGAACCATTTGGGGTCCTTCTGAATCTTACCATTACCTTGGAAGGCAAGGCAGTACATCTCAAAGTAGAAGTTGTGGATACAAATCTTAATTATAATATTCTACTAGGACGGAGTTGGGCCCATGCTATGCATGGTGTGGCCTCTTCTCTATTCTATGTGCTTTGTTTTCCCCATCAAGTGAAAATTATCATAGTCAACCATTTGTCTTTCTTCGCTTCTTCTTCCTCGAATGACAATGTTCCATACATGAAGAACACCAGTACTCCTTATGAGAGTGTGGGGGCTAAAAATTTTAAAGATCCCACCTTGATGGGTATATTTCCTCTCCCACCTCCACATGTTGCCTCAGTCAATATGATCTTGGTTAAGTTTGATCCTTGGGTCATTCCCTCTCCTGATCTTTTTGATATATAGGGTGATGTCATGTCGTTAAGCCCTGTTGAGATCAATTATGTGGAGATTTTTTCGACTTCAACTTCAATACCTATTAATCATAATATTTCGAGTGCATCTCTTGAAACATATTCTCAATCCTCGTGGTTTGGTTCTTCAGTTTCCCTCGATCCCTTAACCGAGACATTTCCCTCTCACGAGAATATCATGGAAATAATGTCTCTGGAGGAAGAACCATGGAATGATACTTATCATCGTTCTTCATTCTTGCATGGCCCAACAGTCATGTCTACCTGTATTGAGAAGTTCACTTCACATTGCTTGACCCAACCACTTCAAATGCCTATTATGACTCATGAAGTTTCGTCGAAAGGAAACAATATTGTCATAAAAATGCCCATTCAAATTTCTATTAATTCAGGTATCATTGCAAATGTTCATATTGGGGTGACTTGTTCTCCTGATGAGATCAAGCTCTATAATTGTATTTTCAAGCATTTCAAGACATTTTTGCATGGTCATATGAATAAATGCCCTGAATTGACCCAAGTATAGTCATGAAAGAGATTGCAACTTATCCTAGCGCGAAGTCTGTTCGACAGTGACTTCGTCAAGTGTACCATAGAAAAGCGGTTGCCATTAAGGGGGAAGTTGAAAAAATTCTCAAAGCTATATTGATTTATCCAATCCCTCTGATAGATTGGGTGTCAAATATTGTACCAATTGTTATCACTCAGAGTTTTCTCAAGGTTCAAGAAAGAAATTTCTGAGGTAACCACAAACCAACTTTTATGTACAAAATCTAGCTAATCTATACTCAGATAGGGCTCTCTCTTTAGGATTTAGCTTTGTTTATGGGATATTAGGCTAGTTATGAAAGCTTGGGGGTTTTGATTGTATTTGGTGGTGGAATTCAAGAACAGATAGATAGAATACGGTATTTCAGGCCATTGGGCTATGGAGTCCACTGAAGATGGCTTAACTGGATCAGGTTTTTCAACAAAGGATTGCTCCATAGGGCAAGATAGCTAAACAAGGAACAAATGGTGATTTAAAAGGATGGAATAGACTTAAAAGGGAAGAAGGGCAATTAAGAATCCTTCAACATGTTTTAAGAGGAGGGAAATTTGGTGATCACCAATAAAAAACAATTAAGAATTTCTTATTAAATGACCACAATGATAAACTAAGAAGCAGGAGAAGTTAAGAATTCTTTGTCTATGATAGCTTAGAAGAAAACATATAGAATAAAAATGATTTTAAAGACGGATTGCACTTAAGCACTTTCTAAAGTATACTCTTTCATCTTAATATTCAGATATGAAACACAAGTGAAATATTAAACAAGAAAACATGAGATATATAATACTTATTTGCCCAAAGTTTGACACATGAATCGTGTAAAAAGTCCTTTTCTTTATTTCTTCATCCAACCAGCCATACAAGATTTGCTCAACAACTTTTCTTTTCCAAAATAATAAGTCTATAGAAATTTCTAAGAATCCACCCAAAATACTTCAAATGGAGAAGTATTTATACTAATTGTAAATTGAAATATCTTGAAAAAAATATTAAGATTAGTTTCACAAATATCTCCAACTGTTTACATTAATAGAACTTAAATAAAGGACATTCAAAGGTAATGAATCTATTTGGCACTATTCCTATGGATTTATGGTGACAAATAAGAGAAAGTCAAATTTGGTAGCAACTCTTAGTTGATGATGAGGCATCCCAGTCACTAACTACATCCTTCCTTTGTGCATTATGCCCCAGAAATTCTGCAAACTTAGGGTCCAATGATATGCTTTGATATCTCAATACATGATAGATATGTAAAAAGTGAAAGTGGGTTTTTTATATAGGATCGTTGTTCAGATAAACCTCTCTCAGGTTCCCAAAATTCAGCTCCAACTGTTCACAATATTCTATGCAATACGATGTCAAAAACAAGACTTTGCACAAACTGAGAAATAGGCTGTGAAGACATGCATTTATCTCCCTTTTGTTAATACTAGTGTAAAAAGTGATATGGGGTTTTTTAGATTAGTGTTTTAGAAACAAAAACCTCCTCTAGTTTCTCAAAATAATTCTTGGATTGGCCACAATAGTTTCTGCAAAACTATGACTCAAACAGGAGATTTCTTAAGAATGTACGATTTGTGCTCTGATTTCATCTTTTAACCTTGAATTTCTTTAAACTATTTTTCACTTTTACTTCAGATAAAATTCATTGTATCTATTGAAATTGTTTTCATCTTTTTTTAACCTTAATGTCTTCATATTTACTTCTACTGTTTACTTTTTACTTTTTACTTTTACCACTTTGTTTTTTCGTCTATCTTCACTTTGACATGAATTTGTATACTCTATTTTGTAAGTGTCTTCCCCGCTGTTTATCTTCATGCTAGTTGATTTGCTTGACTTGGTCTTCAATCTGATACTCTTTAACGCTAATACACTTTGAGTGTTCTTTACTGTGCCCTTTTATCTTCAATGTGTATTTTAGGTTTTTACTCTCTGTTTCAACATTAAATCTTCTAATTTCATCTTTCCTTTTCTTTTCTTTTTACTGTATGCTTTATCTTCCATCTCTGTTTGAAAAGACCTGATAACAATATTGGAGTAAATAGGTCTTATGACTAGTACTAATATTTTTTATCCAAGGATGTGGTCTTCTAATCACCTGTAAAACAAAACAAACTATTAAAAAAGCATTGATTTGCAAGTGAGGTTGGAAAGGTTTCATTTGATCTTGAGAAGTCTGTCGAGTGAGCCCAGAATGCTTTTCTAGAGGTAAATCATGCTTGAATTAGTTAACCGAGACTTCAGGTGGCACAACTGGGTTACAAAGGGTTTTACTGCACGATCAGGTGAAAACGAGAAAAATTGGGGTTTCTCTGTTTAAACGGGTAAATGGTTGATATTGGTGGGTTAACGATAGTGATAGTTGGTATCAATTGAATGACAGGACATTTTATCGTTTATGGGAGGCAGTAAGCAAGTTTCATCACACCGCTTCTGGGACGGAAGTGGCTTTTAGGGAGGATCGCATGATTCCACACATCTTTCGACATAGGCACTATTTGGGAAACTGCTCACATCGCATGCTAAAGATCAACCAAAAGGCCCACGCGATATGAGCCATAGCCATCGGATCTGAGGGATCTGATTAGATGGTGGTCAGGGTGATGAAGTGACTGGTGGAAAACGAAGGGTGGGCTCGATATTAATTGAAGGAGTTACTCATATCGGGGGCGATCTGATTGGTCACTGAGTTATTAATTAATCCTGGTGACTAATTAATTCTCATTTAACATGGCGAGGTCGGGGTTCTTAATTAGTTACGGTTTAACTAATTAATCCCAATTATCAGTGTTATTATGGTTATTTTGCAACCAAGGGCAGGATAAATAATTTATTGGGTTTTTAATAATAATATGGATAATGGGTGTTTTATTTTTTGGAGTTAAATAATACAAGCTAAAAGTTAATATGACTTTGTGGAAATTCAACATGCACTAAGGTAAAATGTTTCCGAAAGTATATTTCATCATATAACATTTATAACTTAGGCTAAATGAATATGAGGGTTTATATGGAGAATGTTTTAATTTCCCTAAGTAAAATAATATTTTACTTAGGAAAAGCTTTATAAAGGGAGTGAGTGACTTTATGAAGGGGCAATTGTTGAGGAAGGGGATTTAAGTACTTTAGGTATTCCAAATTATTGGGCAGAGGGTCCGGTCCCTCCAAAAGTCAGAGAAATGCTTTGAGCCCCTCTAACTTTGTAAGTGCCTTTAGTACTTAGGGGAAATTAATGAAACTCAAGGGTAAAATGGATAGGGAAATTAATTAATTTGACTTTGTTTCTTTGATGTGATATCTCCAATGTGAGTTGTGCTTTGTTCAAGTGGTGAAAGAAAAAGATTTAAGCATTAAACTTAACCATTCACCACACATTTATTCTGCAACCATCATCTACTTACCCCACCTACTTTATCCTAGCATTTTCACTTCTTTTTAGAGTGCACTTATACTCGCAAACCCTTTTCTCACTTTGTTTTCTTTTACATAGTGATATCTATTTAAATATACACTTATTACATCCAATGGCTCAGATTAAGTTGTTTAGCTCATTTTATTCACTCTACCTATCTACTTATCTACCAATATTAAATTGTTTGGTGAAATCTTTATTCTCTATATCTAAAAGCATGAAATTGAAAACATGGAATAACCAAGATTAGGCTATTTGGTTACCATGGATTGTGGCATAGGTAACAAGTTGCACACAATCTTTATTATGCATAAAGTAAATAGTAGTGGCATTTAGACTTGCACACTTTCATGGTCTTTTTCCTTTTTTCTTTGGGGTTCATTTTATTTCATTTTTGACATTTTCTTCATTCTTTTTGTCCTTTTATTCGTTTTCTAGGACATGCCCTCTTTACATTTTTTTAAGTTTTTGATTTTTACAAATATGGAAAAAATTTGTAGAAGCAAAGGTATGTACATATTTCAGAGACAACTAAGTCAATCATGATATATGACACCTATTGGTATCGGAACCTAATAGTGGCTCCCCTTGGGGATGGAATTTCCTTGTGAAATGTCAAGAGCACCATCAATTAGTAACCTGATCCATTGGACCAATCCCAATCATGTATATGCTTTGTTGCATAATATTTGTGACTAAAACTTTTGAACTCAAATTGTATCCTTTTCTACAAATTGAAATATGATCTAACATATACTTGCTCATGGAAACTAAATTTATTCAAACCGAAATCCTACGTCCTTACTCTAATTAGCTATCGTGTTGCTAGTTAGGTAAAATTAAACAACCAATGCAACCATCTAAGAATTCTATATATTGGTGACCTTTGTTGCTTGTACTTGTTGGTGTTTAAAATTGAGATCTTGCAATCAAATATAGCTTTGTTAACCTTTGAGAAGATAAGGAAATTTCTGATCTCCTTTGTTGAATCTAGAAACTATACAAAATGATCTTGTAAAATATATACACTTTTTTTGAAATGATTCAAACAACTGCACATCTGTTGTGTATGGCTTGCATGCCGTGAAACTGAAATATCACTTTTATCTTTATCACCCTGCATGTTTTCAACTGATCTTTGTGATGATATTTCTACTGATGGTAATGTGTGTTTGGGGAAACCATTATCATCTTGATTTTGACTCTCATAGTTTGTTAATGGAGAAAAATTTTGATTGCATTCATCATCCAACCTATCAGCTATTGGATCATAAAGAACTTGGAAGGATTTCTGCAACTTATTACATATAGGTTCAAATGGAACTTCATAGATTTCTACAAGCTCCTCCTCCTTTTCTTTAAAAATATTATACCACATTTCCTTTAAAAATTGAAATGATTCAAAATAGAGAGGCACAGAATCATCTTGGATCATTTGATCATATGTTTCGGCTTCCAAGTATTCTTCTACAACCTGACATTCAATGCCATTTTGGGGCTGCAAATTTAGATATGAGAAGTCTTGAACAAAGATTTTGTTTCCCTCTAGATAGTTAATATCAAGACTTGTTAACATTTTATTTCTAATTGCATGATAGTTATCTCTGATAAACTGAAACAAAGCAAAACAAAATGGTAAAGTTCCTTCACTTATTTCAAAATTTTCTCCACTTTCCTCCTCATTCTCATAGCTGAAATGAACAAGCTCATCACTATTTTCAAGCTGCTGAACCTGAACTTCCTTACTCCTCAAATTAGCTTCTGATTGCTCTGTCAAGTTAGTTTGGATTTGAAGAACATAATTATCATCATACTGATCATATTTGGGCAAATCATCAAAAGAAGTAATGTCATCAAACATACACATTATATTGGTAGATTGCCTCTCCACATATGGTTCTGTAACTCTATCTTCATATTTATGGTAGTTGAAATTAACAAGAATTTGTTCATGGTTTTCAACCTCTTCTTTTTGCGAAACAAATGTTCCATGGTGATTTTTAATAAAAAGTTCAACATTCATGGTGATATTCTGCATCATTTCCTCTATTTTCTTGATCAAAATGTAGAATTTTTCCTCTTTTTCTATTTTCAACTTTTCTCTTCTAATTTGCATATTAAATTTTACATCTACTGCCATGTTCTACATGTGTTCCATTGTTGAGGGTTTTATTTCTCTTAGATGAAATTCTATCTTTGAATCAAATGCTCTTTGGTAATGCAAAAGAGCTGAACCAAGGCGAGGTCTTATACTTAATGGTATTGAATAATAGATTTGATTAAATTTGTCTGAAAATTGTTGTATTGTTTCATCAAGATGTCTTTTTAACAGATTATATTCTTCTATGATTACAAGAAGATTGACTTTGATTATCCATCTATCAAGGAAGAGTTTGAGAAACTCCTCGACATTTGAGATACTTGCCTCAGGCAAGGTTTTGAACCAACTCTTGACCTTGTCATGCAAAGAAAGAGAAAAACGCCTAACACTAACATCCTCTTCATCTACTTCAAATAAGTTAAGATAATCTTCAAAAGCTTGAATATGTTTTTGGGCAGTGACGCCATTCTCTTCATCAAACCTAGGGAGGTGCTTGGGATAATCGTTAAGGAAAGAATGGAGTGTAGGAGGTTAAATTATTGGTTTATATCTATCAGGAAATTTATCTATCTATCAGCATTAAATTTAAAGCATGAATGAATCAAGATTAAATTATTTGACAATCATGGATTTTGGCGTTTTTGACAAGTAAAGTACAAAGTAGTGGCATTTGAATTTGCTTCTTTCAAAATTTATTTTTTATCTTTTTTTTGGTGGGGTTTATACTTTATATTCCTTTTTAATATTTTTCTTTCATTAGTCCTTTGATTTTTCTTTTAGGACTTCAGTCTCTTTATATTTTTTATTTTTAATATGGGAACGCATTTTGCAGAAAGCAAAAGTATGTACAATGTTACAAGACTAATCGTAGGAAATTCAAAATTATGAATCCTATTATTATAGAACCCTAACAAACCCTAAAGACATGAAAGGAGCCTACTTGATCTGATGTTCCTGTGATTCTCTCCATTGGGGAAACTAACAGCTCTATTAAACAGAGAATCCAAGATCATGCAGGAGACATTAGGCATAATTGATTGCACTCATTAGATCTTGTAGAGCATGCAAAGAAATACAAACACCATGTTTTCATTGACGATGCACAGGTCATTGCGAGGGTTCATCACTTCCACCATAGGAATCTAAGGGAGGTGATTGAGACTAAGAAGCATACAATAAATCTCCATAGGGATAATGGGTGGAAATTAAGTAATAGTTGTATTCCGACTATTATTTTGTCCTAATTTCCCTTGTTACTACCCCCCTCCTTTTTTTTTACCCCTTATGTTTTTATTTATAAATATGTTATTACAATTTCATATATATAAATAATAGTTTATTATTAGTGATGAATAATTTCATATGTGTACAAACAATTAAAAGGCCAATTTTGAGTTATATAACTAAAAATTTAAAAAAAATATACTTATATATTATTATTATTATTTATTTAGTTATTGATT
>APFE031653614.1:0-13920 GCA_000404065.3 Pinus taeda
ATGTGGGGGGCTGTGGGACGGACTTGTCCCCCCCGCGGGGGTTTGGGGGGCCGATCCCCCCCGGCTAGGGGGTCCTGGGCCAGCGGTCCCCCGGCAAGGGTTTCGAGGGCAGCGCCTCCGAAGCTAAAAATAGATGTAAAATTGCCTTGTAAAAGTATAGTAATTTCTAGTCAATCTGGGTCATTCATTAGGCAGATGATCTGACGGTAGAATTTATGTTTGTTTAGGGTTTTTTGCCCTAGAAGGCAACCCCTCCTTTTTGTATGAGGGCATTGTAATGAGGCTGGGTAATAGATGCGTATTCTCTAAGCGAGAAACGGAGAGGTGAGACTATGAGAGAAAACAGAGGATATTACAATAGATCTTTTATAGGTTGTGTCTCTTCATTTTGCTAGATAATTGATAGGAAGGACTAGCTGTTCGGGGTGGACGTAGCCCAAACTGGGTGAAACCAGTAAATCTATGTCTCTCTGGTTTTATGTGTTTTTTGTGTTTATATTTATGCATTATTCTATGTGTTCCATTGCTCTGTAATATATAATTTTCTAACACTAGATTTAGATCTCCCACTCGAAGACTTATTTTTTGTTTATGTTCTAGGACCATCCTCTCACAGACAAGGCATCTCCATTTTGGTTCTCCATGTTTTTCTGTCTCATCTCTTCCAACAATAAGGATGAGACTATTTCATCAAACTTCAAGGTAGTTATATTGCTACCTATAGCAACAACCAGACTATCGCACAAATCTGGTAGAGAACACAGCAAACTGGTGCACTTATCTTCATTTGAAATTTTTATATCAACAGATAAAAATTGGCTTACCACAGTATTAAAGGCTTTCAGATGCTCTATTACCAAATCTCCATCATATATCCTTAGGTTATACAGCGTTTTTCGCAGGAACAATTTGTTCGCTAGAGACTTAGATTGGTACAAAGTCCTTGAATTGTCCCACAAAGCCTTCTTTATAGCTTCCCATGATACATTCAACAGTATTGAATCTCAGATACATAATTGTATTCTGCTATTTTCCTTCCAATCCAACTTCACCTAGTTTTTTACTGACATTGTCGTTGGTTTAGTACCTAGATCTACTGCGATCCACTGATCTTTATCCACTAACATATCCTACATCATAAGCTTCCACAACTCAAAACTTTGTCCATTGAATTTCTCGATCTCCATCTTTTAACTATTTTCCATCTTCTTTCACCACAAGAATCGATCTTGCAGATCTCCCACTTAACATGGTCTACCATAGGCCTAAGCAAAACCCCTTAGTAGAAAAGGTGTCCCCTTGAAGCTGAAACATATCTGATACCAAATGTGGGTTTTAACCTTATAGAGAAATTACCTGTAGACAAATTCTTCAAACTAAAAATGTACAATGGAGAGAACATAAAACAAATATACATAGATATTTTCCCTGAATCCCAAAACTGGGACTACAAGATTTATTTTTCATTATGCTCCTTTCAATGTTACAATACATATATATAGATGTTGAAGCATTCATAAAACCTAATCCATTAACCCTAGATTAGAACATAACTGTAGTTACCTTAACTAGATCTACAAAATACCATGGGTAGAAACCATCATGCCCAAAACCATGTGCAAAACCCATGCACAAAAACATGGGTAGGTCCGCCCACCATAGTTAGGTCTGCCCCCATCCTTCAGTCCACCAAACTATTATTGGGCCCATTTAAAAAAATTTCTCAGTGTGTTGCGCCCGACAGAACATACAACGTGTGGGGCTAGTCATGGAAAGAATATAACACACACCCAACATTGAGGAGGATTCCAATAAACGATTTGTTATGTTTCTTTGGGATTGGGTGGTAGACATAGATAATCATACCATTGGGAAGTATCCCTAGGGTAAAATAAAACCACTAATATGACCCCAAGAAACTATAATCTCTACAACAAAGGGCCTATGCCTAAAAATGCTCACCCCACTAAAAGGTAAGTTTGTATTGAGACAGTTGCTAGCCCCCAATTTTGCTACGAAAACCAATACCTCTAACCCAATACTAACTCCAGTGTTGCACGAAATCCCAATTATAATTCCACTCCCATGAAAATCACAAAGCATACCTTAGCTTCTATTCAAAAAAACAAAACCCTTACCTCCATTTAGAAGGCCAAGTCCCCTCTCCTATTGAGAATACCAAACCATCAACTTTTTCTGAAAAATTCCTTGAAATACAATTTTATTGAAGATATCAAGAAAAATAGGGACAATGTATCATTGTACAATATCGACAACCTTCCATTAAAAATAAAACTTCTCCTTAAAACCTTCATTTCCTCCCCTACTCAGTCAAAACCTATGAAAATTGTTATGACTTCTACTAAAACCCATGTAACTATGTATAGTAGCCTAGATGTTGTTAGCATTGAAACACATTCAAATTCACAAGCCCCACATTTCCTTCTAGCTTTCAATATTTTCAATCATAATCTACACAATTGTTTGGTGGAATCTCAAGCATCCTCCAATATCATGCATTATTTTGTGTGTGATAAGATTAGTCCTAGAAAATACCAAAACTAAGATCATTCAATGGGAGAGATCATAAGTAAAGTTGATATGCAAGCTTAATTATATATTGATTAGATTGTCTTTTGACTCTCAATTCATCAAGTGATTGATATCATAGTCATATACATACCTAAGGCTTATGGCATATTTCTAAGCAAGGATTGGGTACAAAAACTATAGGGATATTTTGCTACTAATTGGTCACTTACTCTAGTTTCCCTACAAAATAAAGAGTAATAAGATAAGGGTGAATAGTAAGCCTCACATGAAGTATACTATGACTCAAATATAGGGTGCTCATGAACTAGTCAGTTTCAAAAATGCTACACTGGGGGACTATCTTATTGAAACTGCCATTGGTTATTATTTAGCCTAGTCATCCCCCTTCACACCTAAAATCCAATCTAATATCCTTAAGTGTTTGCACATTTATGATAATGAATTTTGTACATTAGATGCAAATAATAATGGTTGTATTAACCTAGATGCAAATAATGACGATTTAACTACATTAGAATCTGATGCTAACATTTGGACTTTGTATTTTGATCACTCTAGGACCCATGATGGAGCTAGTACAGGGTGTATTTTGATTGATCCAAAGAAACAAAATATCCTAATATCTTTCTAATTAGAATTCAAATGTACCAACAACATATTATAATATGAAGCACTCATTTTTGGGTTGAAAAAGGCCATAGATCTCAAGGTAGAATTCTTGCCAGTTTTGGTGACTTGGAGATAATTGTGAAATAGGTACGAAATATTATTCATTGTTTTTATCCACATGTAAAAGGCTACCATCAAGAATTATTTATATTAATTTAATGTTTTAAATTATTTAATTATGTCCATTCCTTAATCTATGAGAACTACCATTAACACATGGGAAAATGCAGTTGTTATATTTACCCCATTGTGTCAATTTTTTTTTGTTGAATAATTTTTTAAATTTATTTTTCCAAAAAAATTCACTTAATAGTAGGTGTTTAAATGATGATGAATAGGTAATTGAATTCCTAACCAATTTATACATGTTTATGTGTGAATTCATTGTGATGAAGAACATGATGCACAACAACAACGAGAAAAACAAGCAAATAGGGTAAACTCAATGTTGCATAAGGGGTTGATTTTACTCAAAAAAGACTTTGATCTACAATCAAAATTTTGTGCACCTACAAATCCCAAGACCCACATTCCACTTTGATACGTGGTTCAATCAATTTAGGGATTGAAAAGGTTCTAAAGGGTGGCCAACCTTTGCAACAAAAATTCAGCAAATTTCATCCCATTCCCAAACCGCTGATAGAGAAAGAAATTAAAGGTCAAAGTATGTGCAAATAATCTTTAATTTTAACATCCCATGTTGATCTTAAACCTTTTATCAATGAGAAGGAGGTCCATAGAGAATGAACCTCTCCTAGATAATGTCCAATTTTTAAAGGGATGCTTAGTGTAATTTCCACGGATGATGCTACATGTACATAAATAAACATATTTTAAGTTTCTTTTTTCAAAATTTTAGCATTTTCTTCCATTTTTTTTCTTAGCCTCCAATCAACGTAGTTGTACTTTGTACATAAATAAACCTTTATCTGATAGTGGAATTCATGCAAATACCTAACAAGTTATTTATTCATTCAACTACTTCTTCTAGACATAGTGCAGGTTATACCAGGATTTTATGCATAATGTATGGGGTTGTTTCAGAGTCACCTTACTCCTATGGATAATATGGTCATTGGTGAGTAGGGAACACTTTGTTAACAATGAGAATTCATGTGATTTCAAGGTGACTATGTCAAGTCTATGGACACTCGTTGGCAGTGGAGCTTCACCATAAACTCATTTTTAATTCTTGATATTTCAATCTCCTAAAGTATCATTGTTCTCATAACAAAAAAGTTTAAGTGAAGAGGTAGGCTCTTGCTAAAAGTTATTTCCTTCTGGTATGTCCTCAAGATACAACCAAATTGGGAAAGAGGAATTCATGCAACTCAACATTCTATAGTTATAAGAAGAGGAACCTACATAATAGGAACAATGAATCTTACAGGAACATCAATCACAAGTGATGTGGAACAAATTCTAGATAATGCTTAGAGATTCAAGGGTCCTAGTAGTGATTCGCTAATTGTTGTAACTTCTACAATGACCTTCGTCAATTCCGCCTAGTTCCTTAAGCCTGGAAGGAATAGAAGGACCCACCTAGTCAAATCATCCTTGAAGATTCCTTGCAAATTTTAACTAGAACTTGTGATCTTTTATCAGCCTTTTGATGACTTGAGACAATGAAGAAGGGCTTGTAGACCCAATAAACTCATATTTCGGCCTCTTTCCTTCTCTATAGTGCATCATTCAGCCCTGGAGGGGTGGTACAGTGCAACATTGAACCCCAATGGAGCACTACAATGTTGCTTTAACCCTCAAGCAAGCAACACATGATCAATTCAAACTTTTCTCACTCTCAAGCCTTTTTCTTGAGCTTTCTTAAGTCAATTTGAGTTAAAAAAGGTAAAATTCAAGTTTAATAAAGAAATTACTCAAGCAATAAATGAAAAATATCTTGAGAATCTCTTTGAAAGAGCCTCATAGTGCTCTTACTTCCTCACACCAATTGGCTCTCTTCTTTGAAAGGGCAAATCACTTAATGGATGAGGCCTATCACATCATATTGCATAATGAGCATTAGTTTCAACCAAATCAACAAAAGTAAGTCATATTTTATGCTTATTTAGCTTGATTTTGTCTCTTATGGTTGATTTTAATATATTTATTTTCCTAATGATTACTTGAAATCATTGTTACGTCATATTTGGTTGCATAAATGAGTGCTAAGTTGACTTTAAGTGTTTTTTTTATTAATATTGGAGTTTTGTGAAGTTTTCCCACTCAACCCTCACCCCATTGAGCCCAACACGCATTTTCTATATCATAAAACTCATGAAAAAAAAACATTATCTAGACTCCAACAATAGAATTTCAACATATTAAGGGCCATTTAAACCATATTTGGCTACATCTCCACCTTCTCTAGCTCCATTCAAACCTACAAGTGTGCCCAAGTCACCCAACAATCATTTTTTCTAGGCTTTGCAATGTTTTTCTATGATAGCCATGCCTAGAAAACCATATGGAAAAGTCCAACAACTCTCCATTTTTATTCTATTCATTGACCAAAGCGTTTTCTTGATAGAGAACCTATGGTTTTAGAGTCTGAGCTCTTCTCATATTATCAACTTAGATTTTAGTTATAAGTATGACCATCTCTTCATTCCCTGAAGTTGGGTACATGAGAAAATATTTCTTACTCAGAATCTCTATCTTGTTCCCCAATACATCAATGAGTTCTTCATGTGAAGACACTTAGTCATCCTGGTCATGATTGTGAGTTTGAAAATCCTTTCCTCATCAATGGAACCCTATTTTTTCTCTCAAACCTAGCTAGTATTGAAACCTAAAACCCTTAGTTCTCTATAATATGCATTATAAGATAATCTCTATAATGGGTTCCTTTTGATTTTATGGGTTTTGTAGGAAAACCATGTATTTTTCCAAGAAATGAGCCTATAAAAATATTGTAGTGAAGTCATATAGAGAGGAAGAACTTTTCAATTCCTTTGGACCAGAGTTTTGGGACACTCTATGTTTTCTTGACAATTTCACCACATACACCAAGTCAAAGGTATACGTGTTTGAGAGGGAAAATATGTCTATAATGATTTATATTTAGAAATTTACAAGACTGCAAAGAGATATCGGCTACCAAAGGTGGTTTCTCATCCATCTGTTTTCACATGCACTAAAATTGTAGAATGGCTAGTAAAGCACACAAATTCAGAAGAATCCATTATCAAATATAGCCAAGGAAAACCCATTGTTTATTTCAGTGCATCTAACATGAAGATGTTGTACAAGTTTCTAGGGAAGAAATGTGCTTTGATGAATATTGGTTTACCAAATTAATTAAAAAAAAAAAAAAAAAATCCTAGGGAACTACTTTAGACAGGGTGGACTAGAAAGGGTGCTTTTAAAATAAGAGAAAACAAGAAGAATTTGTTAGATATGTTGAAGGCCCAATTTTAGTTGGTGGCTTATATGTTATGTTGAATTTATGGCTAACCCAATGTAGAGACCTTCCTAGAAGGTTGGGTTCCACTCAGTACATCGTGGCAATTAAAGGCTTTCAATTTAGTAGATATCTTATTAGTCTCCCTGTTACAGTGAAATTTGTCACCATGACTATTTGCAGTTAATATGACTCCATCAATAGTCATATTATCCTCCTTGTCAAGCCTTATACCTCTGCTCTCCATGTCAAACTTCAAAAAAGAGAGAAAGTCATTAAAAAACATGTTTATCTATGGGTACGCAGGTTCTCTCTACCTTGCCTGCGTGTACGCATCCCAAGCTCATTGTACCTGCATACTTGTACGCTCTGTAAGCCAAGGGATGGGTGCGTAGTCCTGTAAATGTCAAAAGGCGCGAGTTTCATCTTAAAAAAGTTACTTGTGGTCACTTCTAGAGCCTTCTAGAAGAGTTTTTGACGTGTATTGAGCACCTCCAGATGGTTCATGCATCCCTATTTTAGAGGAACTTATCCCATCAAGAGAGGAGCTACCCCATCCAAAAGAGGGAGTATCCCATTGATGTTGGAACTGAATAACTTCCTCTAGAACACTATAAATACAAGCCTTGGGCCAGAGGAAGGGAGGTTGAAAGCTGAACATTCCAAAGGGTAGATGCTGCTGGAATTAGGACTTCCATTGTAAACTTGTGAGGAGAGATTACCATCCTTTCTTGTTGCCATATTGGAAGTGGGTGAGCTTGTCAAAGTAGAGGAAAACCCTTGCTGGACCCTGGGAGGAACTTGCAGAACACCAAGGCTTAGGTTGTAATGGTTTCTTTTTTGTATCCTTAATACAAATAAGTCCATTCTTCTCAATGATTTGTTGTTAATGAATTGTTTCATATACTCCTTGGTCTATATGTTGAATATGCTTTGTTTTATGGAATATTCAGGTGTTATGTAATCGTTTGATTGTTTGTGTATGCAGGTTTTGAAGTGAAGGAGGAGCTCATCTGGATCAACGAAGCTAGGCTACTACAACGAGCGTTGGACCTAAGGTAATATCGAAAAACACTTGGTTTCTCATAGAATAATGTATGTTTAGAGAAGGATTGCTCTTAATTGTCTTGTTTGTCACTAGAGAGTCTTAGACTCCTAGGGAGGTTAGTTTTGTCCGCAAAATAACTCTTTCCGCATGACACTTCCGAATGGCTGTTGCTCCTCTATTTGACGGCTAGGGACAACCTATCAGATCGCGGGGGGGAGGTACCCTCATTACTCCATGGATTACGTGGCTGCACACCATTCGGGCGAGATAATGTACGAATGTATGGCATGGTTTAACGGTATGATAATTCCATTTTACGGAAATTGTCGTCCACGATCCTTTTTTTGTTGCATGATCTGTGTTCTTTTCCAAAATTTGGCGACAATCATCCTTTCTGCATCTCAAACACCACAGGCAGTTGCTGTTCCATTAAGAATTCTGAGTGGAATCATGGGGGGAAAGACGGTCCGAAGCGAACCTCAGGAGTTGACAGTCTCCGCTGCTGCCCACGAGATCCTGAAAAACGCAGGGTGGCTGAATTATTTTAGTCACCTACAAGAATCAAATGAAGCAGTGGCATTGGAATTCCTGCAAAATTTGCAGGAGAACTACTCCATAGTAGGAGGAAAGTGGATAGCGGTCACTGATGATATCATCGCAGAAGTCTCAGGACTACCAGCTGCCAGACCCGTATGGACGCTGAAGAAAGAAAGATTACAAAAGGTTATGGAGATTTTCCAGGATGAAGGCCAAAGCTTGACAGTCAAAGGGAAGGGAGTTCTATCGGCAACGCTAAGGGAACCCTGGACCGAGTTAGCAAAGATAGTGCACAGCTACATCACCTGCGAAAGGAGGAAAGACGTGGTAAGACCTCGTCACCTGAAACTTTTAGCTGTTTTGAAAGGAAAATGTTCTGTAAATCTCCCTGCACTTTTAAATTCATTATTACATGATGCGGCCCGAAGCCTGAAAAAGGCACAGCACATAGAAGCAGTCGTTAGCCACCATCAACTGATTCAATTGATAGTGAGCCACAGTCTCACTCAACAACAAAGCACCTGGAAGGAACTTATCGCAATAGTCAAGGGGGGATTGGCTGCACCACCCCCAAAACCTAAACATTCCTCCAGCACGCCAGAATGATCAGAGAAATGCAGGGAATTGGCAGCAGAAAGACATGCTGCTCCAAAACAAAAACAACCCTCCAATACACCAGAACAACCAGAGGAACCCAGAGAATTGGTAGCAGAGAAACACGTTGCTGGTACACCCGAACAACCTGAGAGACCAAGGAAATCAGCCCGGCTGGCCCGAATACGAGGAAGGCTGGAAAAGATTCAGCGAACCACTACCCAGCCAATTGAAATCGCGGATGAACCTCCAGAACCAGAAGGAGGACCCTCCGAAGAAAATGCTGAGCAATCAGGGGCCGAGGCTAAGCAGCCTGGAGGAGGAATTGAGGAAGGAGACGAGCACTCGGGGACAGAAACAGCCACCGAGCAGGTCAATCAAGAAGAAGAAGTAGTACAGCCAGGGGGTATCCCATTGCAGGACCATGTGGGTGAGGAGGAATTGGCAGCAGTGCTGGCCAATATGGGGGAATATGGCCAGCCCTCTAGCACAGCAGGCATCCTTGAGGGACCCGCGCAAGAAGATATACCCGAGAAAGTGCATGCAGAAAAGGCAGGAGAAGAAAACTTGCCCGTTTATGATGATGAAATGGGAGACAACAATCAAGAAAAATCTGTCCCCAAGACACCAGAAGAAATCCCAGACGGAGAAGGAGCAGACTTAAGGGCTAGTCATAAACCCTCTGCCGAGGCAATGGAAATTAAGAAATTAAGGAAGAAACAGCAGAGGTTGTTGGGCATTATAGCCAAGCTTCGACAACAAATTCTAATTTTGAAAGCCAACTTGAGGATACAAAGGACCGCAAGGAAAAGGAAGAGGGCCACTGCAGTAAAATCCCGGAGGACAAGAAGGTGACAAACCTATAACCGTTCTGTTGGTCGAAACCCCATTAGGAGACCTACTGCCGAAGAATAGACTGTTGTTCCAAATGACATTGAGGAACAGATTGTTGTTCCAAATGACATTGAAGAACAGACTGTTGTTCCAAATATCGTGGAGGGACAAACTGTTGTTCCATCTGATCCTGAAGAATGAATGGACATTCCAATTGAGGAAGAGGAACAACAAGAGGCTTTGATGACAGGGGGACCAAAGCAACCCTTTATTCATGTTAAGAAAGAAAAAGAGAGCAAGGAGACCCAAACAGAAGCACCACCCTCGGGGGTAATTCGGGTCTTAAACTCTAAGCAGCGTAATAAAAAGGTCCAGGTCAAATTCCCAGCCTCTATGGCTTTATGGAAAAAGGATCCAAAGACAAGGACCTTGCACAAAATGATGAAGCAAGCTCAGCAAGAAGCTGAACAGCTGAGAGAACAAAAAGTCCCCCGGGAGAAATACGAAGAGCTACAACAACAACTTCGGGATATTAGTCAGTTCGAGAGCCAGGCCTTCGAATGATGGCAAAAGGAGCAAGAAAAGGTTGCTAAGGTAACTCATCGATTAGATAGTGTTGTTAAGCAGATGGACACTGTGTGTTCCTTGTATAATGACGTTTTGACCTGTAGGGCCCCTGCTAAAAATTATGCTTTATTTTTGCTTGAACGATATTTGCGATTGAAAATAAAAGCCGTAAGGGCAGGTGCACCTATCCACATCAATACTGTTAATGATTTTATAGATTGTTGCAAGCATTATGGAATTAAGGTTCAAAGATTATTGTGTGAGTTTTACTTGCACAACCTCATGCTAGACCAGGAAGCTGATTTAAATCCTGGCCCTTTTGTTGGCGATATACAATTCCAAGCCTTCATCTCATTTGGGGTTAATCAGCTGAAATGGCTTAGAGCATATAACACCTTTCAGAGACAGGAGAATAGCCTAGACTTATGGGTGCGAGCTGAGCCCAGAGACCCAGTGATGCTATGGAGAGAGCATAGGAGCCTTATGAGGATCCCGGGTGTCATCGAGATATTAGGACCCATGCACAAAGACTTGATCCGACATAGTCTGGAATATTTTTTGACTATTAAAGACCTTGCCATTGATGCTGCAAAATTCTAATACCGGACCTCTAGCCCAAGCATCCAGCTCAGGGAACCATTCAAATACGATAATTTTGAGCTGGCTGCCAGCCAATTGAACCTTTATGGGGAATGTATTCTACAAGCAGGGCCATCCTGGTTGGGGTATCGATTTCGTAGTCCAATTATTTGGCACCCTGCACCAAGATATCAGGCCTTGTATGAAATGCCTGCAGATCAAATAAATTAGTTCTTTGATAATCTAGTTGCTCATCACGGTTGTCGGCCCCCTCATGAGATCCCCTCTTTGGCCTATTCTCTTACCGCCTTGCATGTCAACTATAATGTTTTCATGAGGGCATGAAACAGGGTAAGCAGGGGGGTGTGTGGAGCACTTGAAAGGTATGCTTTTGAAAGCAATTTTAGTGGCTTTTTCAGTAATATTTGTAACCTTTTCTGCATTGTGAATTCAAAAGATTAAAGGAATTTTATTAAAATGGGAAGAATTAACAAGGAAGATCAATCCACTAATTAATTGTCATTTTATCTATGCAGGGAGAAGTGAAGAGGAGTTGCCGTCCAAAAGCGAAAACAGATGGAAGAATATTGTGGTCCTCCGAGGAACCGGATGCGAACAAGATCGAGTAAATCAGAGCTGAATAACCCAGGAAAGGAAGGAGGGATACCGAGTCGGCGAACGCGAGAAAGAAAAGTAAAGGATTAACCGATTGGCGAATCCCTCAGGATCTTCGATCCTGAGGGATCGCTGTTTTACTTATCTTTGTTATCTAGATATCTCCACGGTTACTCTTATATAAAGGAACAATGTCGTTGAGCAAGGGGACTACTGCTTTTGTAATTTTTGTTTTCAGAGAAAACTTTGATCATTGAGTCTCACTGAGACCTGGTTTATTATACATTTGTTGATGCATTAATATAAAACACTTGGTGTTTATTTCATCTCTGCGTCTGGAGTAACCTAAGGTGGTGTACCATTGGCAGCTAAGGGCCCGGCTCTGAAGGACACTTGCTTTTGTATCATTATACTGTGATTTATGCGTGGTTTGCTTATCTTTATTACTCAGTAATTTGATACATCTTTCATATGCTATGCTATGCTCTGTTCTGATCAATACATTAATGATTTTTCTGTGTAACGACTCTGCACTGTATAATTGGATATATTAAGAGTTGAATTGCATCTTTAACCAGCTATTTCTATTACAGAGTGTCGATATGAATATTACTCTCATTGGATCCATGTGAAATAACAATTGTTGGAACTTGAAAGTAATATTACTTTGTTTAGAAACATAGTTATATTATCCTTCATTCTCAGATTACTATATTAATGCGAGGTGTGTATATATGGTTGATTATTGTTGTTCCATAATTCACTAATGAGTGTTGTTCCATAAAGAATATTCCATCCAGTTTGCTTGAGGAGAAAAGAATGTTATATCAGAGTGTGAATCATTGGTTTTGACTCGCGAGATTTAGTTTCATTTACTGTTGTTCCATTTCCTTTTTGTTGTTCCATTTTACCTTCTGCCGTTCTATTTACTTGCCTTTGTTGTTTTGGTGTGAGAGAAGGTCTAAAGCTATAGTGAGCCTCAGAAGATGCTGCCTAGCTCCCAGACCTATGGTCCATGCTCTAATTTCCTTTGTATCAGTTTCTAGAGGGATGGGTTATCGCTTCCGTACCCTTGACTGATCAACTGTCTTGTGTGATTCTATCTTTTGGGATAATTTAGTTACAGTTTAGCATTTGTTTACTTTTGTATTTGCTGAACGCTATACTCCTAAGCATTACTCGGACGAATAGCCTCGGATTGAGTTACTCTTTGCAATAAAAAAACGTTCCCGGATTGATTTATTAATGTAGGATAATTAGAGGTGTGAGAGACCCTAGTTATAGCTCTACACAATGGTGTGTGGAAAAATCTTGCACTGGTGCATGGTGAAATCGTGCACTGGTGTATGTCGAAATCTTGCACTAGTGTGTGGTGAAATATTGCACTAGTGCACGGAAAACTCTTGCACTGGTGCGCGCAAAATCTTGCACTAGTGTGCAGCGAAATCTTGCAATGGTGCGCGGTGAAATCTTGACTAGTGCACGGTGAAATCTTGGACTAGTGCTCAGTGAAATCTTGGACTGTTGCACGATGAATGACTCACCAGTAGAAACTTCACAAGTTTGATCTAGGGTCTGCTTCCCTAGCTTAGGGTTGATCTGGGGTTTGCTACTACTGATATAAATCAGATCTTTGTACTATTTCTCTCTGTTGAATTATTGAAGATAAAAGAAGATTTGATCAAAGGGTTTCCCCATATTGGGGTTTGTCCCTGGCTAGCCACCACATCTTGTGTCTCTTGTCTTGGCTTGTTTTTTGTTGATCGTTTAACGTTCTATCTGCACTTTGCTTCATGTACATGTGATTTCTAATTTGTGGATAATAATAAGAAAAATAAGTAAACTTCTCTAAGCATAGAACATACCATAACTTAACATGGTATCAGAGATGAGGTGAAGACAAATCCCGAGCAAGAGCAAGAGCAATCACCGAAGAGAAGATTGGCAGGCTATCCTAAAAGAATTCATGTGGTCCTCAACACACTTCCCTGCTAAAGGCAAGCTCTGTGAGAAGTTTGACTACCACGGATGGAAGATGTCTCTTGATCTAACATTAGAAGAACAGAAAGTGTTGGACCATGTGAAATATGGAATTACTAAGCCTCCATCAAATGCATTTGTTGCTACTAGGAACAAATGGACCTAACGGTGGAAGAAAGGGACGATGTTACATTTGTGTTAAAGTAGGTCACTATGCAAGGGTGTGCCCTGATAGAAGGGACTCATAATGGGATGATGATCAAAATCCCTCTCATGGCAATCAAAGGAATATAAAATCTAATAGAAGAGGAAAAAGGAGTGCTCAAAATCAAGGAACAAGACAACCATTCAAGAAGGCTAGAAATTCCAGGCATGAATCTAACACTGTTGATAATAAACAGGATGAATATTATCTACTAGCTACTCTATCTACCTCTGCTCCTTCAGACTCAATGGGAAATTGGCTTATTGATAGTGGTGCCTCAAGGCACTTCACTGATTACAAAGAAGTTCTCCATAATGTGATAGAGAAATAAACTAA
>APFE031653622.1:0-12967 GCA_000404065.3 Pinus taeda
TTTAGTCAAAATGTATTGCATAGGGTTACAGTCAGAAATGACCGTGGTTTTGCGTAGCAAAATGTAATGACGAAATCGCTGAACAGCTTGGACTGCAGCTAAGGTCAGTTTCTCCACATGTGAATATTTTAACTCAGTTGGAGTTAGAGTCTGACTAAGATAATAGATCACATGTTCACTTTTGAATTCATCCTGTTGAACTAAAACCATCCCTATGGTGGAATGGGAAGCGGCGAGGTACAAGAAGTAATCCTGGTTGTAGTTGGGAGGATGCAATAACGGCACACAATGCATGTTTAAGTGCATCGAAAGATTTGTCAGCTATCTCGTCCCAAAAGAATGGAGTGTTATGTTTCAACAACCAAGTGAAACCTTTTGTAATATCAGCGTAGTGAGGAATGAAACGACGTAAAGTTTTTGCTTTCCCTTGCAAACTCTAGAGTAGGCGAAGAGTCAAAGGAGGTGGTAACTTGACGATGGCTTCGACCTTTGAAGGATCGACATGAATGCCGGCTTTGGATACAACAAATCCCAGTAAACGACCCGTTTCTATACATAAAACACACTTGTGCAGATTCAGCCTAATTTGATAATGCCTACATCTCATGAAAATTGCTCGTAAATGAGTGAGATGGTCGGGTCTGCGTAAAGAATGCGCGGGTAAATCATCGAGATAAGGCTGGAAAATGTGCTTGATGTCATGAAACGCATAAGACATAGCCCTTTGAAAAGTTTCTCCGGCGTTCTTCAATCCAAAAGGTAACTTGTAATAAGCAAATGTCCCCCATGGACAGATGAATGTCATTTTTTGTTGATCGGCAGGTGGAATGTTAATTTGATTGTAGCCGGAAAAGCCATCCATAAAGGAGAAAATTTCACTGCCAGCACAATCATCGATAATTTGATCGATATAGGGTGTGGGATAATTGTCCTTGGGACAAGCACGATTAATATCCCTATAGTCAATACATATTCTTATTGTCCCTTGTTTTTTAGTAACTGGAACAATATTGGATACCCAATCCATTAAAGGAATTGGATAAATGAAACCTGCTTTAAGTAATTTCTCAACTTCTACTTTGATGGCAGCAGCTTTTCGTGGGTGTATCTGACGCAAACGTTGCCGGGAAGGTTTAGCATCTGGGTAGGTTTTGATCTCATGAACAACGATTGAAGGATCAATTCCTGGCATTTCCTCATAGGACCAGGCAAACACGTCTCAAAATTCTTGAAATAGGGCTTTATATGTGTTGACTTCAGTGTCTGTACAAGAAGCACCTATGTGAATGTTTTCAATAATCCCAGGTTTGACTGAAATGTCGATAGGAACCATTCGAGAAATATTGGCTAAATTTTGTTCAGAATCAGGATGTTTCAATGGATTCTGCGGTTCTGACATATTTAACGGTAAAAATAGATGAAAAATCATTTTCAAAATGATCAATCTTAGGTAAAAATGAAGACCGATGATGAAGATCTTCCCATGGTAACGCATCAACAGACAACAGTTCCCGAATTTGTTCATCGGTGTGAACGGTTTCCGAAAAGGTTGTTGAATCTGAGGTTGAGATTGAAAGTGATTTTCCATGGATCTCATTCACTAGATCAAGGTTGGTTGAACTTGAGTCGGAAAACGACTGTACAGCTTGATAAGCAACTTCAAAGGGACTCAAAGGCATGGCATCACCCAGAGAGTCCGCCTCGGAATCGAATGGAACGATCCAAGGATCGTCAAGAACAATGGATTCTGATGAAATCATATGAATAGTCGCGAAAGGAGATGATACATTGGGAGGAGGAAATGAAAAAGTTATGAGTAACCCCGAATCTTTAACTAATCCAACCCCAACATCCTTATAAGGGATAACGGTTTTACCAACATGTTGGATACTCTCAACAGAGGATGGGTTGGATGAAAAGTAAGTTAACTGATCTATTGTAACGATCTTTCCATTGTGTGGAAACTTAATGAGTCGAAAGACCGATGAAACAACAACAGTCATGGCGTAAGACCAGCTACGACCCAAAAGAAGGTTGTAATCCAGCGGGGCATCAACCACCTCCACATCTAGATTAACAGTTTTTCCTTTAACCCCTATAAGTAAGTCTTGCAAAATGCCATAAGGATGGAACCCTCGGCCATCAAAGGCCTTTAGAATCGTCGGGGATTGATGAAGTGTAGGAGAACCAAGGGTTTTCCAACACTGTATCGGCATAATACACGTGGAAGCTCCCTCATCAATCACAGTCCTAAAGCAAGGTCTGTTTTTGACTAACACTGGAATCTAGAAAGCCATTTGATGAGGTAAACGAGGTGTACTATTTTCTAAATCGAAGACTATGAGGTTTGAGTCCTGAAGATCAACAACTCCTATAGCTGATAATAGCATTTTACGCTGTGCTGGACAAGATTGTAGCACCTCCAAAGCCAACGTTGCTGAAGGGGAAACAACTAAATCTTCAAGAATGTTATAGTTCTGAGCAGCTCTCGCATGTGGATTGAAAGCTGACTTTCGAAGTATACCCTTAGCGGGTAGTTTGATTACTAAGTCAGGATTTGGTTTCTCGATGTGTAGCGGATCGGAACCAGACGAGGCTGAGGTTGATGGATTGGAATTAGGAGATTCCGCTTCCTTACCACCAATAGGACTCTTACTTCCATAATCTTGCGATCGTTTCGCAATCCTTACATGTGACATCATCATTATGGGCTCTTCTGAGGCACTAGAGGAAGAACCTATCATCTTACTGTCTTGACTTAGAAAAGGATCCTTCAAAACAGCAGGTGTTTGCGAACCTTTGACGATTTTCGCAACCTCGGCACTATGTGGGCAATCTCTTGTAAAATGCTCCTCATCGCAGATGAGACAAGGATAGCGAGGTTTACATTTCTCGTCAGTAGATTTAGGTTTATCGGATTTCTCCTTCGAGTTTTGCTTATTCTTCTTCTTGCCTTTCTTCTTACCATTAGATTTTGATTTGGTCGTAGATGATTCTACGACATGAACATCGGCAGAAATTTCAGGTGAATACTCTCCCTTCGGGGAACTTGGTAAAGTTATAATAGGAGAAGAATTATTGGAGGATTTCTTCTTACTCTTGGTATTAACAGTACCAATCATACTGTCAGTGGCATGAGACCCTGAGGGAGGTGCAGCTATTTGATTTTGTTTCAGAAGGTCGGGGATTTTCTCGTGTAACTTACCTGACTGCGTATAAACTAAGTCAAGGTACTGAGCTTGAGAAATTACTTGCTATTCGGTAACTACGCCTGCCTTGGCTACATCTTTAGTTATTTTAGGTAATAACGATTTTACAAACCATTCTGCCAAAATTTGGTCCGAGATAAAAACTTTCACTAAACGACGTCGACGTTGCCATTCATGAATATGGTCTGAAATATATGTGGACGTCGACTATTTTAATGAAGTTAATAATTCCGTTCCATTGTCCTATCGGCCTGGCAGCTAAAAATGAGTAAGGAAGGAAGTGGCTAACTGACTAAAATTGTAAAAAGAGCCTCGTGGCAACTCAATGTACCACTTGGCTGCAAGGCCAATCAAAGTGCATTGAAAAAGACTAAGATGAATTGAATCATCTATAATGGAATTCGATGCACACCAGAGATGATAAGTCATCACATGATTAGACACATCTTCTCCTGACTTCCCCTCAAACTTTGGTATATCATTGGGCAACTTATTCAGCATTGGAGGCCAATACGGAAGATAATTAATGGGATCATTCGTAAGGCGCGACAAGTCAGGCAAATCCAAAGTTGCTATAAACGGTAACTGACGGTTCGGATCCCGAAAACTTGGGGTCATAAGACCAGCCCGAGGAGGAGGCTATCCAGGATAACTCGGTATCGGATTTGCATTTGGGATATTATATCCTCCTGGAAAACCAGGATTAACCGGACCATGCTGGGGTTGTTGAGGATGTTGATACGTATACCTAGGGTACAATTGATACTAATAAGCCGGGTTCTGCACAGCAGGGCCGAATTGGTACTGCCCCTGGTACGGTTGATAAGTAAATTGGGGTTGACTTGTGACAACCATACTAGGCCCAGGTTGTCCTACAGGCATCGAAACCGGAGTCTGGATTGTAGGTCCGGACTGAGGTAAAGAGGCCTGAGGAGTTGATATAAGAGCAGTAGAAACTGGAGCTGCTGATACTCCATAAATATGTGGAGTGGATTGAACAGAGGCCGTAGTAGTTGCAGCAGACATTTGGGACAGAGTTCGAGGTGAACTAGGTCCAGACTGATGAGCTACCCCAGGTGTAGAAGTTTGAGTAGTAGGCTGGGCAGGTTGCTGGGGTGAACCAGAAATAAAAGACTGTCCAGATTGAGATGACAACTGCACCCTGGGTTGCGGAGTCTGTTGATCCCACACCACGTTCATTCCGGGGTATGGACCCATAATATGTTGAGCATATTGAGGACCAAAACTAGGTTGAGTTTACGATTGATAATTATACGGTGCATTTCCCGGTCCTTGAAAAAATGATTGACCTGAAGGTGGTTGAAAACCTTAAGGTTGGTATTGACCTTGAGGTTGGTACTGACCTTGCGGTTAGTACTGACCTTGAGGCTGGTACTGACCTTGAGGCACATATTGATACTGGGGTTGACCTTGAGGTACATATTGGTACTAGGGTTGACCTTGAGAAAAATACTGTCCCATAGGGATACATTGTCCTTGAGGTTGCCCCCGAGGTGGTAATGGACTACCTTGAGGTTGCCCCCGAGGCGGTATTTGAGTACCTTGCGGCTGCCCCCCAGATGGTATTGAACTACCTTGAGGCTGCGGATTAGGAGTAGTACTAGACATCATAAGAATCTCTTCAACACTTAACGGTTTAGTTCGGTTATTACCAGGAGATACTACATATTCGATGGGTTGAGGAGATGCTCCTAAAAACGTACCAGATAAAGACTGATACCCAGGAGGAACAGAAGGACCGCCATGTAAAAAAGTTTCTGGCATCTGAGAAAACAAGGATGACTGTCTCGACATATTCAAAAGAGGATAATAACCTCTGGGTGTTGGATGGAAAGGAAATCAAGGTGGTGAAGACGCGAGCCCTGGATTTTCTAAGAAATTGGTCAACGAAATATACCAAGCGTCACCTACAATGGGACTGTAGAAAATGGATTCACGCTCCCTAAGTTTGATATTTGGTTGATTTTCAGGGATGCATATACCTTCGTTCGGACTCGAACTTACAATTTCTTCGATCGAAATGAGTCCAGAAGGAAGATTCTCGGTAATGATATTTTCTACCCTGGGTGAATTAGGACCACTAGAAACAGGAGAAGCAAATCCTGAAGATGGAGTAGCAGCAGGTTCATTTTCAGGTTTAGAGATTTCAGGTTCTTCGGCTAGTGAACTAGTAGGAGTGATACTACCAGTAACCTCGGAAAATGAAATCGATTCAGAAATATGTTCTGTTGCTTGAACTAGATGATCAGGATGTATGATTAATGAAGACTCTCTAGGCTCCGGTGACCCAACCCTACTTTCACTAGGTGTGACAAGAGCTCGCAGCCCTTCAAGTTGACTTGGTGTAAATTCGGGAGGCTGCACCCGAAGTCGACAGGATTGTCTCGGTAATTCAGCCACGATTAATTATTTAATTACTTCACACGAAAACAAAAAAAAATATCAAGAAAACCACCTAAAGTCTCTAAAGAACCAAACAATTTGAAGCACACGCCTAATAAATCTAGGAGATTAAACCACACACAAACATTATCTTTCCGGATCGAAAACACTAGTTGGTGATGAAATCCAACGTTGCAGAATTCAATACAGAAATGGCGGTTGGAACAGTTACTCCGACAACCCGCTTAATGAAACAGACTGGCACAAGTTTCTCCACTATAACCGTCTCGAGTGAAGATAACCCCCTAGAGAGTCCAAGTGAGTCTAGTCAATGTCTGCTCCAGGTACAGTGGGATCTTCCCTCCACCATCACCTAGGAAAGAATCGTAAAGATTATGGTCACTAAGGTCACCAACATAAACAAATATACCTAGGGGAAGAGTCTACGATTCGATACGCACGCAAGGGAAGAGTATCAAGCTCAACCCCCTTGAAGGCTGCTTGACATAATCCAAGGTTTACCAACAAGTGACCCCAGGCTCCTCGACAATGGTCAATCCGAGGTTTACCGTTTTTAATACGTGAATATCTTCTATCATTCCCAATGAGGAAGGATTGATTCCCACACTGGTTCGAATACGATCTCGTGCTTCTCCTTTAAGAGGAGCTTTCCCAGAGCATAGATGTAACAATTGGAATTTCTCCCTACTGCAAGATTGACGACTCGTTTGTTTAAACTATCTTGGAGAGTTAATTACTCCATACTCCAAGATACTAGCCTAAGCTATGTTGGTGAAAAGAGCCCGAGAAAATACAAAGATTGCTAGATGGATTTTAATTAAGCGTTAATTTTATTGTTTGTTTCTTAAGTCAATGGGTGCAGAGATGAAACTTTATGGTGTGAAGACTCGACTCCAAAACACTAAAAAATGCACCTAAGATGATAACAATTCCTTTTCCTTTTCAATGAATTTCTAGATAAGGAAGAGTTGAAAATGCATTGCTTTGAAAATCAAATGTTTCTCTTAACATACAACTGAAAGGAAACTTTTTTGTCTGTTTCAAAGAACTTTAAAAACGAGACTACTAATCACGCTCACGGAAAATCCCTTTGCTTTTCAACAATCAAGAACTACAAGAATAAACAATTCTTTTAAGAGAGCTTTTAAGATTTTTAGAAAAACTCTAAAAAACTATTGAAAACAAACTTTTCAACAAGGTTCTATAATTTCTATGAAAAACTCAAAACTATAATCTAATCTTGAGATCTAAACGAAAAATGGATTGAAAAGTAACTTGAAATGTTTTTGAGGATGCTCAACTTAATCTTTCAGCTAACTAAGGATCAATTTGTTCAGCTCAACAAACTAATCAAAAACACCCAATTATGTTTTAATAAAAAATGAAATTCGAAACTTTTAATTAAGTTTAATCAAAGTTTTGCAAAAGAGACAAATGGGATCTAGATCTCTTCATGGATAGATTTCATAAGCTAGTCAAACTCAGCAAGAAGACCAGAGAGACTAGGGTGATCTAAGGCTCTAAGTCTTCGGATCTCTGAGCTACTACGAAGACCAAGAAAAAATCAATCCAACAGGTAAAACTTCTTAGAAAATCACTTCAAACGAGAATGCGAATGAAAACTAACTCACAAGGAACTTTTGTCAAGACAAGTGCAGGTCCAGGCATAAACTAACAGCTATGGACAAAAACTAAACCTAACTGGGCGGATGGATCTTAGGTTTTTCAAACTTTTGACAGGGTCCACAGGCCCCCAGTAGAACTAGGTACGGTGCCGCTCTGTGTTACATTGTAACAGTGTGAAAAGGTCCGCACTGTAACTAACGCAGAAGGTGCGGTCCTCTTCCAAAATTTCAAAAAATAAAAAATCCAACCAGGATCTAACAAGCACCCAAACTCACACACATCAAGGCAAAATCAGAAACCAAAACTCAAGTTTCTCAAGTCAAAGCAAAGACAAATAAAAAACCAAATTAAACTAATCCCCAGCGGAGTCGCCAATTTGTTGGCTGGATAAATCGTTCTTGCGAACAAGACCGATCTCCCTAGTATCGAATGATATCTAGCAACAAAGAGCACAAGCAAATCTACTTTTCTCTAAACATGTTTCAGTTCATAAATGAAAACTAAGAGGTGTAATAGACCCTACCTCGGTCCAACGCTTGTTTGTGGCAACGATATTCCAATAGCTTCAAGCAGTTCCTTTTTCAATAACCTGCATACACAAACAAACACACATCAAAGCATACCTGCATAGATATTATAATAAAACATGTTCATTATCAAGATCAAGGAGCTCATAAAATAAACCATTAGAGACAGTTCATTGAGAAAAACAAACTTGATTGTATTAACTTTATGAATAAAAAAACTTTACAACCTTTGCCTCGATGTTGCACAAGCTCTTTAACTCTGAAAACGAAACTATTCGAGACAAAGCGAACTCATTTAACCAGATCAAAGTCCCCTGGTTTGCTTGGAACTTGTGTTCCAACATCCTCAGGGACTCCGGTTACTCCAACCATTTCTGGTATCCCTGCCTTTACAGAAGAAGTTCCATGGCCACAAGAGAACATTATAACTGATCCTAGTGTAACAGTAAATGCTTCTATTCCTGAACCGGCTCCATCTACAACTGATTCGGAAGGTGTTACCCTTCCAACATCTATCGCTGCAGAGTCTATACCTTCTTCAGCACCATAAATATTTTACGGACTCGACGGTCTACCTCTCCCACTTGGGTTGATTGCTATAGAAGAGATTGTGGAGGATCCTCCATCCAGTACTCCATTGCATTTTGGAGCTGGGATCACCCTATATCCTTTTGCATCAGAAGTTAGTCTCCCTTCATCGCAAGTTCTTGTAGAATCGCTAGGAAATCTTTTGGATAGAATAGATATGTCTGAACAACTGTCGACATCCAGGGCTGTGTCATCTGATGCAGTAACAGTAGAACCTCCTGCTATTACTCCAACAATGTTCGCTGGTGTACGATCTGTCCCAACTAGCTCTCAACCGCTAGACGGAGTCCATCTAGGGACTGTTTTGGCAGTATGGTCTGTTCCCGTTTGTTCGTCTAGAATAGTATCTGGAATCTCTTATGTTGAGTCTCAGCAAATTGATCCTTCGCAGCAGTATAAATTTGGGCAGCCTAGTCCCCAAAGGCAAATCATTCCTTTGAGCACTGGATTGCCGCTGCATGGGGGGCAGTATGCCCTTTCATCGTTCCCTCCAGGAGAACAACCATATGAGAGTTCGCAACAGAATTCGGGTCATGCTGGAATTACGTCCAACAGGTTGGTGCCAATACTGCCTCAACAACCAAGAGTTGTATACTCAATGCAACAAAGTCTACCTGTGTCAAATATCCCCACTACATTGGCTATTGTGACGGTGTCGCAAGTACAAGCGTTTCCTGTTGTATGCCAACCTCAAATTTCTCAAGTCGCAATACAACAACCTCTTGTCTCCACGACACAACCACAATCACCAATTAGTGGTTCCTTAACTAGAGTGACCCAGGCTCAAACGGGTATTATTACCCCTCATCTTGGTCAAACAGCCAGTATTGGACAACAACAAATGGCTTCACAACCATGGCTGGTACAATATCAACAACCGCAATTCCAACAAGCTTACCAAGGATCTGAGCAACAAATCTTTGCGAGTAATGGGCAGCCGTATATTCAAAACGGTCAACATCAATCATATCATAATGGTTATGCCCATCAACCTTACCAATGTTATCAACATCAAATACATTATGCTGGTATGCAAAAACCCACTGCTCAGGCAATCCCATCTTATCCTGGGTATGCTTCGTCGAACCTGAATCAACAGTTGCCCTTCGTGGTGACTTTAGAGTTACCAGATCTAAATCGGCTAACAAATGATCCAATTGCTTATGCCCCTTGGTGGCCGGCAATTCCTCATAAACTTTTGTCAGATATTCCTAAATTTAATGGAAATCTAGGTGAAGACCCGTCGAATCATGTGATGACCTTTCATTTGTGGTGTTCATCCAACACTCTTAATGATGATTTGATTAGGCTTCGCCTTTTTCAGCGAACGTTAACTGGTCCGGCAACAAAATGGTACATCGAATTGCCTAAAGCTTCATTCGATAACTTCAGTACCCTCGCCACAACCTTTTTAACCCGTTTTCAGTTACCAATAAGGTACAAAACTGGAACAAAACTTCTTACCAATTCCAAACAAACGACATCCACCCACATATCAGATCATATTCATGAGTGGCGACGTCGTCGTAGAATGGTAAAAACACATGTTCCTGATCAACTGCTAGCTGAATGGTTTATTAAGTCATTGTTACCTTCTATCACGGAAGATGTGGCAAAGGGAGGGGTCATCACTGAAGAGCAAGTCATTGCTCGGGCGCAATATCTAGACTTGATCTATACTCAGTCTGGCACGCTCTACGACAAAATCCTTGATGCTCCTAGACCAGAGTTTTTCGTTCCTCCTCCTCCTAAATAAAACAAAGACTCTAATGTTGGTGATGGCGTGATAGGTACGACTAGCACAAAAACCGTAAAGGCTGCATCAAAGAAAGCTCGTATGGTTTCTAGTCAAATTGCAAATGAAGAACTTCTCTCCTCGGAGGTAAATGTCGTGTCGACTGACAAAGGCAAAGAACCGAAGCAACTAGGAGGCAAGAAGAAAAAGAAAGGGAGAAAGAATAAATGGGATAAGTCATCTCCTGAAAAACCTTCTACAAACCCTTATGAGCAAAGGAAACCCCCTTTTGGGGTGTCAGATATGTGATGAGGATCATCGGATGAGAGATTGTCCACATAAAGTTGAAGTTAAGAAACTCTTTAAGAGTTCAAAAACCTCAGTGGTATTAACCGATCCATTTCCAAACCCAAGAACCAATCTAGTTGCTAGTGACAATGCTTCCCCATCCCAAGTGCTTATGTTGTCCATTTCAAAACAACAAAAAGATGCTTTGATATCGACTAGGAATAAAGATTATGGGAATCCACAACTGTCGAACAACAATGCTACTGATCAACCTAGTAGTTCGACAACAACTTCAATCGAAGTTGTGCCACCCATCCTTCCTAAGCTAACGATAAAGCCACCAAAGGGAGTAGTACACAAATCGACATTTAATCATGCCAGAGCAGCACATAATTATAATATAGTAGAGGACCTAGCCCAATCACCGCCTGCTATGTTGACACTTGAGGTATTGCAAAATTGCCCCTCCCAGAAGCAGGCTCTATTATTAGAAATAGGTGGGATTGACCCAACGGATTCCAATCTTGTGGCCTTCAATCATAAAGGATATGAACCTCAGTTACTAGCTCAACTCGCTTTGCTCATCCAAGTGAAAGCCCTCAACAAAACCATTCATCGAACAATTATTGATGAGGGACATCTACATGTATTATGTCAATGAGTTGCTGGACAAATTTAGGCTCACCACCCTTATCGCGATCGTCAACGACGTTAAAAGCATTTGATGGACGAACATACACTCCATATGGGATTTTAAGTAACTTGCAAGTCAAACTGGGGGGCAAGACAATAGAAATTGATGTTGAAGTTATCGACGGAAACCTCGATTACAACATCCTACTGGGAAAGCCCTGGATATATGCTATGGTTGCTGTTGTGTCGACATACTTTAGAAAGATTACATTTCCTTTCCAAGGAGGAATTACAATCGTCGACCAATAAACATTTCTCCCCAATAGTTCACAAGTTACGGGAAGCATTCCGATGATCCACGAAAGCTCTCAGTCGCTTCAAAATATCGAAGTAGGCCTACTAAAAGACCCTACATTGATGGGTACTTTTGCCCTACCGCCTCCAAACAATCTGGCGGAAGTGGCCACGATGGGAACTTGCAATATGATATCTTCTAGATTCAAAAGATTCCTGAACATTTTGACAACATGGATCATCGCCATTTTAGAAATATTGTAGCAATCAATTTTCTTGGCCTGGTGGACAAACCCAAATCAACGCTCATCGAGTGTTTGATTAGATAGGTCTAAGGAATATGGTATCTCTTTAGATCCTTGGTCACATACACATTCTACAGACAAAGGAATCATTCAGTCAATGATGATAGGAGAGGCACCATGGGAAGATTACCACCATCGTTCCCATCTTCTGGATTACCATGAAGATTATTCCAACAACCTTAATCATCCTTCAGTTTTTGATTTTCTATCAAATACTGTAAATACGGTGGATTATGAGGATAGTTCTTTTACTATGTCAACCTCATTAAAAAATGAAACAACTCCCTTTCCAAATCCAATTCGAGATCTTTCAAAGATCTCGAAGGTAAACCTTCATTCAACCACCGTGTTGAATGCAATGAAGCTTGGGGGGCATGCACCTCGATTTGCGTTATTATGCTAGGGGCATGCGAACTTATAACAAGCATAGTTTTTCGTTTCAAGCTTGTGTAAACATGAAACTGAATCTGAGCATATGTTTTCGCGTGGTTCAAGCTCATTAAAAAATAAACCAGGCCACGAGTAGTGTTACCGCAGGGTTCAAGCTCGTTAAAAAATAAACCTGCCATGAGTAGTTTCACGCAAAGTTCAAGCTCGTTAAAAATTAAACCTAAGCAATGAGCATATGTTCCGCCAGAGTTTAAGCTCATTAAAAAATGAACGAATATCTGGTAAATAACCATTGCGAATGCATTATCATCAACTTTTGAGCCTTGGTCGTGTTCTTACCATCACCTCCACTCTGTTTTAGCCGATCATACGCCTCCATTTGATTGTTTACCCTTTTGAGGAACAACTGCGATGAGTGATTCTGCTAGCCATCCTTGTAACACTGCCATGATTGGAAAATTCCAAACCTTACCTGGAATCAACTGCTACCCGAAAATATCACTCGTTCCTCAACAACGAGTCTCCTTTAAGCTCTTTTCATCTGACTCGTAAAATATGAAAAGATTGTCGAGCAATTGGCCTCTCCAGCTCGTTAAAGCTATCATAAGTGCTATCCCTCCTCTAGATTTTAATCTTTTTGGACCCGAGGGATTATTACACAAATAGATCGAGCGCTTGTCTTGTTCGACTTGTTAAAACTATCGAAAATTCATCCCTTTCGTATTATTTTATACTTTTTCGGACTTAAGGTATTATATTACGAAAAAGGATTATTGGAGTTTCCTTTTCGTCCCTTTTCAAACTCTCTAAAATTGAAAAAGGACCGAGTTGTCTTTATCGTTAAACTCATTAAAACCAATAGCGACAAACTTGTCTATATAGACAAGAACGAGTTTCACTGTCGCTAGGCTCGTTAAAACATAGTGACAGGTTTGCCCGAAGGGCAAA
>APFE031653622.1:13173-48991 GCA_000404065.3 Pinus taeda
CAAGCTTGATAAAAATAAAGAGGTACTGGTCAGCAATGACTGGGGAAAAATTGGGAAGAAAACTTGAAGAAACTTTATTGGTAGCAAGTCGCTCTTGAACATGACACTTTCACTTCATCACCATGATTGAGTTGGGTTGGGTTATTCAATTCACCAGTCATATCACCATTGGTCCGTCGTACCATCCGTCTTTGGGGTTAGCACTACCAATCCATTTCAGTGTCGTCGATATGTTCAAGAGAAGTCGCTTAGAGAATTCATCAACCCAACTTGTGTCTCATCTGTTGCAATACCTTCACGCTTCATTCTTTCATGACCGCCACCTTGAACCCTGTATCATCAGATCTTTTTCACCTCCACAAAATCATTTGCTTCGTTCCGTGTCGTAGATGTGGGATTCATTAAGGCCCTCCTACGACGGGTCACTTCTTGTCAACGATAGCTCATTATCCAAGAAGTCGACCTAGGAACAACCCTTTTAGTACTTTGAAGTTTGCATGCCTCAATGGCAAGTTTCTCACTTCCAGCAACAGGTTTACATCAATGGCCTTCGACCGAAAGATTTTGCGTGGTGTTCGATGCCAAGTCCCATTTTTACACGACGTGAATTGTATTGTCGTACCTTGAGGGTCATCATCATTATCGGTGATTCCTCTCGTGCCTGTTAACGACTTACAACATTAGCTGGTAATCAGGCGATGTCTTTCATGTTCGACTCCAGGACATATTTTCACATGGATTGATTTGTACTTCGGGCAAAGATTGAACGAGTTTGAAGACCCCGGATCTAGTTTCATCCATCCTGGCTGCGATATATTTAGGAAAATAAAGACATCAAATGTACATCATTGCCACACAGATGATTGTCCAAATCAAAGGATGATGGCTCGATCAGAATCATCAGTCTGCCATACAGACGGTTATCTGTCCTATATACATGAAAATGAATTTATAAATCTGAGCATGGGAATGCCCGCCTCAGCTAGATCATGAAAATATTATGAAGATAATGTATTGTATTGTATCTTATTACAGGTCATCTTCCAGTTCGAAAAAACCTTGGATCCTCATGATAAAGCATTTCACCCGACATCAAAAGATTTTCGACCTCATGCTTTAGGGGGCAACTGTTATAGACATATTTGGGCACTGCAACCCCAATCATATATGTCCATAAACCAAGGGCTTCTGAGTCCCTAAAAGTGTTGTTTCATACCCTAAAGCAACAAGGTTAGCTGATTACATCATCTCCTAGAAGTTCTCCATGGAAAACTGCTCAGAACTGGTCAAAACTGGACCATACAAACTGCTCAGTGCAAATGGTGCGATGAATCTCACTTGCCACATGAAAAAAGTGCGATGCATACTGAAAAGCCCTTCTGTAGGGTGTGATGGGCGAGAGTATACAAATGGAAGAGACAATTTGCAAGGTGGATGATCATGGAATCTTCTAGAAACTTCTCCTGTGACACTTGCCTCTCTGAATTCGCCGAGGGATGAGTAAGAGATCATGGATCTCCAAGCGGAACCAAGAACTATCACAGAGAGGACACTAATCAAAATCCCAGAATTTGAATCACCCCCTGCAAAAATCTATATATGGATCCCTCATCCGAGAGATCCAGAGGCTGGAATTTTGTATCTTGTAAGGAAGTGCTGTTGGTTTCTTGGTGGAACATCATAGTGTTGGGTGATCTAAGCTTTTCATGAGGTGAAGAAGGGCTTTCATGCTGGGAGGATGACGCTGGGTAAGATCAATGGGTTGTTATCCTCTCTTCTAATCTTTATATCAATAAAGCTATTCAAGTTTTCCTCCACATTCTTGTATGTTTGATGATATATGCATTTGTGTGGTCAATATATATTTGGTCCTATATTGTTTATGATTGTAGATCTCTGTACTTTGAAGGTATTATGCTGCTTTGACTTTATAGGTACCCTTTCAAGCGGGGTAATCAAGGAAGGAGCGGCAAAGATCTGTTAGAGGGGAGAAGGAACAAGCAAGGAACTAAGCGAAAGATTGAGGTTGGTATTCTTCGTTCTTCTCCTATCTACTTCTCATAAAGGAAAACGAAAGTGGCTTTAGCTTGTTTGTTTCTAAGATAGCTACCCATCTTAGTGGGACTAGCAGCTCTGCATGGACACTAGATTTCTCGATAACAAGGAGCCAACCCCGAGCCTTAGCTACAGAGACTGCACAATGCGTAGTCTCTCCTGGCTTGTGCCTAGACTGAACTGCACATTGCATAGTTTTATTCAGCAAGACCTCCCCATTGACTGTTGGGACCGTGAAATGCGTAGCTCCAACTTAGCCAGTTACCTCTATGAGCCAATATTGTGCAATCCTTCCCAGCAGTTACCCAGTTTGTTGCTCCGTCTGTTCTTGAAGTGCTTTTGGTTTCAAGCTAAAATTTGCATGCGATGAATGTCTCATATTTCTCTAGGTATAGAAGTTGTCGAGCAACTCTCTAGTAGTTACAAGTAACATGGCTTCCAGGAGAGCTGCAACAAAGGATACTGTTGAGAGTAGCACTGGGGAAGTAGTTGAGCAGGTATCAGTGAACTTGCTAGTTTATGAAGACACTTAGTTGTTCATTGAGAATGGCATGAAGTTAACATGGCAGGAGATCAAGGATATCTTTACAGAAGACTTCAAGGAAGATATGGATGATCGACATGTTTATATCAATGTCAACTAGTCAGGCTTACATAAGGCTGCATGCAGGTACATTGTCTTCCCATGTGCGGACATCATCCACTAGATTGTCTCACACACAGATCCAAAGACTATGACATTGAGCAATTCTAGTGGGATACAACTTGCCAACTTCAGGTCAGATAACTATCAACGGATATATCATTTACCTCAGCCAATGAACCGCATGTATGCACTTTTCTATGCCACCCACAACTTTTTTAACACCAGATATATTGTAAAGCGCTAGTTGAAAGAGTCATCGAATTTTAGAGAGACATCCAATCATGTTTACAAGACAAAGTCACTCAGGAAGGCCTACCAGTTTTTATCATCTTTGCATGTCGATTATATCGCCAAGAGAGCACTGAGACCATTCCGAAAAATTGAGTGGTTGTGTTGGACTAGTTGGTGAATGATGGAAGCTCATTCAATTGGTCGGATTTGTTGGCTCTTCAGTTGAAATTCCATGTGACTAACACTCGAAATTTGCCCAAGGATGAGTAATCAAGATTCTACATGTAAGCGTATCTACTTGATGTAATATGTGCCCAACATCAGTTTCCTAGCATGAGTTGGACATTGACACAAAAAGAGACTTCCATCAACATTTATTGCAAATTTCTTTTCTACTGCAGCTACTGAGGAGTTATGGCGAGGCTAACTGACCATTTCATCATCCTAGTGTATAAGTTGATCTTTGAGTAAGATCCACCTTGAATGTCCCAAGAAGTAATGGAGGCAATACTTAACATTGTAGAATGGTATGCCTCACTCGGTGGCACCTTCATCAGGATGTTTGGCGAAGAGAAGCCTCTGCATGTTCTACTAAGGAATGCCACTAACAAGTTGGTCATGCAAGATGTCTCATATCACATCTCCACAAGGTTATCAATAGGGCTGCATAGGAGGAAGAAGGCACCATGGCCCACTCTTCCTTTACGGATTGGATTGTACGAGATTAAGAGCTTGAAGGATGCAAATGTCGAAGCTAAGGAGATAGTGAAGTTTGAGTTCGACACCAAAGGCTATAATCTGTATGACCCCCACAATATTTACAAGAACCATTGTACAAAGGTGTACTATCCATGGATCCACGGGACATTTAATTGGGGAGAGGAGGACCCTTGGAAGTACTGTTACAACTAATCCAAGATCAATGAACTAGTCAGTATAGCCACAACATGGAAAGATGCTCTGTAGGTAGCAACACCACAGGAAGCAACAACAACAACAACAATAATAAGCAGAAAACTGATGTAGGATAAGGGTAAGAGGAAGATTGTCAAGAACCCAAAGACTGAGAAAAGCTACAAGTTCAAAGAAGATCTTATCATTGAGAAAGAAGCTTGGCAGTGGAGGCAAAGAGGAAACAATGCATAAAGAGGGCAGAGCGAAGGAAGAAAGACAAGCAAAGGGTGGAGGAAGTAGAAAGGAAATTGCAGGAAATAGAGAGGAAGTTTAAGGAAGACCAGGAGCTAAGAAGGGGAGAGAGGGAAGAGAAGCATAAACTGGAAGAAGAAGAAAGGCAAGGCGCGATGTCATAGAAAACAACGCCCATACAGGTTGAGCAGTCATAACAGCCAACAATTGAAGAAGAGGGTGAGCAGGTACAGGATCGAGAGCTTGCTTAGCAGATTGTTCAACTGATTGAAGTGACAGTCATGGAGTTGGGATAGGAGCCATAGGACCAAGACATTGACCTCGTGCCGAGAGCACCCGAGGTCACCTCTCAGTCTCCACCTCCTCCAGTGTCAGAACCAATCCTGAGAAAGGAGAGGTTGTTCTCCTTGATGATGATCAAGTGATGGATGTGTAAAATCTATCATTTGACGAGTTACAGAGGAAGATTGTACAGGCACAGAGAAAGCATTTCCTGGACGATCACGCGTCACCTGCATTAATGAAGGAAAGGGTGATAGTGTTAGATGTCAGAAAGCACCCAGTTGCCATGACCAATGCTACTTTGGCTTATGCAGGAGACACGAGCTCAAATATCAAGTTCCTATTAGCCGAGAGTGAACATATTGCAAAGAACTTGCAAACGACCAGGCAAAAGGCAGAACAATTTGTAGGTTTCGCAATGGAAAAGATGAGGACATCAATACTTGCTGAAGTATCAATTCTTGAGGCTACCATGCGAAGGCTCTATGACAGATTTGTCACTGTGCATAAGGTGATTTTCCTTCTGTATGGCTTTGAGCAGCAAAGCAAAAGGGTTGTCCAAACTCTTAGGGACATACATGCTACTATCGCCTATGTGCAAGAATGGACAATGTGGTACAATGGAGTCCTACTTCACTTGCCAAAGATGATGAAGCTATAGACAGAGCTAGACAAAGCAAAGATCCATATGTTTATCCAGAACTATGAGCATCTCACCCCGTTTGTTAGCAACATACATGCTTCATATGCATGGTCGTATAAGAGTTTGGATGCCATGGTGAGAACACACATGACCCTGTCAATTGGCTCTCTCGCCAAAGTTAAGCATAAGAACCAAGTCCGGCTAGAGATCGATAGGTACATGGAGTAGCTTAAGTGAGAGGCCATCGATGATGACTTGGTGTTGAGCGCACAAAACATGCAGAGGTACATTGGTGGTCCTGTCATGGTCAAGACCATGTTGCACATGCTTCAGGATGAGTTGGACAAAGGTTCCAAGACCATATATCCGGAAGCTATGGAGGCAAGAGTTTGCTATTAGAAATACATCATCAAGTAGTTTAAGGAGATTATAGCATAGTACCAAGCTTGGCATTAGTACGTCACCGAGAAGCATCAAGTGGAGGTTTCCTAGTTGGTATTTCCCCAAACTTATAAGTCATAGTGTTTTGTCTTATTAGGCTGTCTCTAACCTATTTTGTCTCACATGGGAACATGTGGAAAATGTATAGTATTTGTAAATATGGTGTAAGTGAAATTCCAAGTGTCATTAGTGGATTGTGAACAATCACTATGTAATGTAATGAGTTATTTGTAAAGAAGTTGAAGAGTCACGAGGGTAGTCAAAGAGTCACAAAGGGGAATGTCAATAGTCACCCCACCCTTTATTATAAATAGAACCTCATAACTCATAGACCAAGCTTTTGGGAGCCAATCTTTTGGCTAGGCCTAGGCTTAGAGAAGGCTTGGGGGTATTGTGACGAGACTTGGCTTCTCCACAACGTAGAGAGAGTATACTTCTTTGGAGGTTTACACAATATTTTGTCATGTCTTCTGTTCACTTCCCATGCCATGTCCCATAGTGCCAAAACATTGACCACTGTGCAAAATATCCATCATGATATACAGACCAAAACCTCCCTGAAGAATCAAAGGAAATCTGCCCTGAAATCATTATGGAGAAAGTTGCCTTAAAACCTAATTTCTGGCATCAACGCATTTTTCTCCACTGCTTGCCCATGATGATGGTAGGTTTCTCAGTTATACACTTGCGCTGCCGTGACAAGTTTCCATAGGAAAACTCATGTTGGCCTGCTTCTGGTAGGTTTTCCCAAATTGGAGGAGAAGCTTGGTGATCTAGAGGCTTCCAGAACGACGAGGTGGATGTTGTTCATTGTGGATGTGGTCGAATTCTCCCAATATTACCCTTCAATCTTATCCCTATGAACTTCCTCCTTGAGATGTGGAGCTTCCTCTATCTTTGGTGAAGCCCTAACTCCCTCTCCCTGCCTCTAAATTCATTCCCCTCCATTCCCAAATGGTTGGTCATTGATTGTTGCATCCGTATGCTGAGATTATGCTTACATGCTTCCCATTTCTAGCTTGGAGAAGGAGTGCTTGAAGAGTCTTTGCTTGGACTTGGACATCCACCAAAAGGAAGGCCTCAACATCAAGGCATAGGTTGTATGCTTCCCTTTTCAGTTTCTTAATATATACAACTGCTAGTTCACTTTCCACAAATGTTTGTGTTGATGCTTCATTTATCTTAATGCTCCTTGATCTACTAAGTGGATTACATTTGAATTATGGTGGTTTCACTTTTATGCGTTGTTGTTTTCTTGGTCTCTTTTGCAGGCATTAAATGCCATGAGAAACGAGGATTGAGTATGAGGGAGCAAGGTATTAAGATCTTCAACAAAGGAATACATCATAGCATCAAAACGAGGCAGGACTCCGTCCTCTTCTTTAATTTTGATTGTAGTCTAGGAAAGTGTCTTATAGATTATTTCGTTTGTTTCTAGACACACTCATTGGGCTAGAGGGATCGTCTCTGTCCGTAGAGAGGATTTTCCTTCAAAACAAAATGGCAACTACACTAGGGAAGCTATAGCTTGTTCATCCTCCTTTCTCAACTGATCTCTTGATCATTTTGACCAACCATCATGTTCTCAGTTAGTTTGGGTTGATTTAGGTTTTCACAATCACTATTTACTATCTTGGAGTGCTCAGTTTATCCAAGTTTGTGAAATTATTTTTATTTTTTGCTTGTTACTCGACGAGCGTGTTTTTTGATCTGACAGTCACGCTGCCAACACATTTTTTCTTAAAATAGTCATGCTTATCCCCTGTTTGGCCTTGAAAGCCGTGTTGATCCTTGAGATTGGCAAAAATTAGTGTTTCTCTATCAAACCCTAGTGTGTCTGAGCCCTTGAGATCTTGTTCTGTCGTGTACGACTGCTTTTAGTTGATGTTTTGGTTGATTACCTTGTTTTATTAGTGAAACTTTTCTTCTTTTAACTTTCAAGTATATGAGTGCAATTTGATTTATTTTAGGGTTTGTAGGTTGATTGGTTGCCTCTTGTCGCTTGTAAGTGTCTTTGAGTCTCTAGTTTGCTGGTGATTGGGTCTGCTCATTTGGTAAAATCACTTATGACATTGACTTGCATCCATTTCTGTTTGTCTTGTGCAAAGTGGTTTTTCAAGTGTATTAGGTCATCTAACATTTGAAATCCATCTTTGTTGCTTATCAAGCATATATTACATTGCTTGGTTTGTAAACTGGAATGAACATTGTTAATTATCTATTTAAAAGAGAAAGTGAAAGACATTTCGTTGAAGTGATTTGATTTGGTGTTCTTTTGATTGATGCCTTGTTGCATTCAGGAGCATTTTGGAATAAAATCTTCATTGTTGCTTTAAGTTGAAGCTTCGTTGCATATAAACATTTGAAAATCGAAGAGCATCACATAAGTAAAAGTGTATTTTAGTGAAATGAATATCATTGTTTGCTTTCAATAGATTGCATATTCATTAGTGAAATTGAAGTTTATTTTTGCTCTTGCATTTTGCATTTGGAAAAGTTAGTGGAGGCACATTGTTTGATGCATTAATTGCTTGTACTCTCTTCCCTCATTAGTATAGAATTCATTGAAATGAAAGGTTTCTTTTTTCTCATTTAGTTGCACACTACGATTTAGGTGACATCATTTGGGCCCAAAATTGAAACTTAATTCAAGAAAACCTTTAAAATTTATTGAATTAACCTAAGGAGCATTTGGAACTTAACGCAAACAATTCGAGGTCTAGGCTAGAGACGTGTTCCAACATCTATAAACCTAGCAGCTGTCGTTAATTTCCTGCATCGTATCACGACGGTGAAATATCGTTCTAGTACAGAATTATATCGAAGGTTCTCCGGTACTTTCGGGTATATAGGAGGCACTTCAATATGGCAAGTATATGGGAACGCTCTCACCGAACAGTTATGCATTATACATCGCTAACACAGACTTGTGCTTACCATACCGTTGAGTATGTATTGGGAGACCCCACTAGGTTGTTATCTTCTAGCTATAGGTAACTGAGTCATCTGCCTTGTAAACATGATACACCAAACTCAACATTAAAGGAGATTGGTCATTGTACGTTAAGTCCTTGGTTTCAGCTAAGTTGTATATAATGATTCAGGGATACTTGGTAAACCCTCTTGCCTAGTACACCCTTTTTTATTTATTTCTTGTTTTAAGTTCTAAAATTTAACTGCCCACGATAACATGTCAAACCCATGCAGTTATTTCTTGACCTCATATTGAGTAGTTCCATCTAAATTTTAAATTTAAAGCCCTTAACGAAATCATCTCTTCTCCTATTGTTTTGAGAAAAAGTCACCATGGTTGAACCACTGCATTCACCTTACATTTCTCCTTCATCATCTGATATTGAAGGGTCATCATAAGGAGTTCATCCTTAGTTCTCACAATCACTTGAAGCCCAAGGACTTGAACTTGGAATTATCCCGAGCATCCAACCCCTTGCTTCTTGTCCTCCACCTCGAGACTCATCATCATCTTAGGAATCTGATCCAGAAACTCCTAACAGTCCAGAAAGGTTTTTTTTATTCCCTCTGAATCCACTTTTTGATCAGTTTGTGATATCTCCTCAACAACCTTATAGTCCATATGACCAACCTGGTGTTCCTTTAGAGTTATCTCCACAACCATATCGGATTGCTCCTCGCCAACTGTTTCCACCCATGGCTTCAGAAGGTGAGTTTCCAGCCTCTTCTCAAGGTCCTCTAGAAGTCTCAGCTACTCATACTCTTGGTGTTGATAATGATTCTGAATATGACTTTCCACCCGAAGGTTATCTATTTTGGGAAGTGTTGCACCTCCACCCCCATGAAAGTAGTGGGCTTATATTTCCACCTGGTTATATGTCATTGGCTCAATTAGTTTCAGGTACTCCAAGTGCGTCTTCACTATATCACAATCCCATTTGGTCATCAGGCGCAATGCCTACTTTAGGTCCGTTTTCACGTGGCCTGCCAAATTCCTGTACCATCTGTAGTTTTTTCAGTTCCTATACAACTGATAGTCACGGTTGGGGCAATCAATGTCCCTATAAGTTCCCAAGGTCCTCCATTAAATGGAAAATACGTGCCATCACCTATTCCACCACCTAGGGGACAACAACCACCTCCGCCTTATGTACCTCCTGTTTTAGGAGGACCTTATGTGAGTGCACCTCAAATTCATGTTACTGGAGCTAGTCAGAATGTTGGTAGTGTACCTAATCCTAGTGGATCATCAATTCCATCTGATTCGGGCCAGATCTCGTATCAACAACCCTTTTCGGCTCAAATAACCTACCAGCAACCGTACCCTCCATATGGCTCTCAATAGCCTTAGAATCCACCCTTTACTCAACAAGCAGGCCCCCATATGAAGCCTGGCTCAAATCCCTCATTTGGGGTAGCTGGTCAAACTGGAACTTATCAGTACCAGACCAAAAATCAACAGGTTCTGCAAGGAACTTACCAACAACAACCTTTCGTTCGACAACGACCTTATATACAACAAAGGCCTTACCAACAACCATTTTAGTAGCAAGGACAACCCTTGCAGCAACAAAACCAACCTTTATATCAAAAAGGTCAACCCTTGAAGCCACAAGATCAATCCCTGCAACAGTAGGGTCAATAGTTTTATCACCAAGGCCAACAGTTGCAACAACAACCTTATAATCCATATGCCACACAAACTATTTATCCACCTTATGGTTCTCAATGGCCTACGGTAGGTCAATATCAACCTTACCCTAGTCAAAACCCACCTTTGTGGGAGCAGAATCCACCTTATGGTCAAGGTACTCCTCAGTGGGGGCAACATCAAGCTCCTTATGGTCAAAATCTGCCACTTTGGGGGAAAACCCATACAATCAAGGATGGAATCCGAAAATTGAGCCTTATCAAAGGCCTTCCATCCCTTTCAACCCACAATTGCCATTTCTAGCAACGTTGGAATTGTCATATGTGTCACGGCTCACTAATGATCCAATACTTCATTCACCTTATTGGGCTTCGATTCCAACTAAGATTCAAGACGAATGCCCAAAATTGGGCAGAAAAGCTAAAGAAAACCCCCAGGCCCACATTATGACTTACCACTTATGGTGTTCATCCAATCCCTGGGTTGACGACTATGATTGTCTTCGTCTTTTTCAACAAACCTTGACAGTTGCTACTGCGAAATGGTACATCGAGTTATCTCAAGGTGCCTATCAAGACTTCAATTATTTGGCCATGGCCTTCCTTACTCACTTCCATCTACTAGTTCGTTTATCAAACTAGTACCCATTTGCTTACATCTCTGAAACAAGATACTGCTACCCACATCTCCGATCACATCATTGTTAACTGAATGGTTTACCAAATAATTCATCAACAAAATTGTTGCAGACATAGAAATGGGAGGTTGTGTTACTGAAGATCAAGCCATTGCCCATGCACAATATTTATATTTGGTATATTCCCAATCTGACACATTATATGATCTCTTGCGTGATGCTCTGGGGCCATCTATGGATCCAACATCTTCTAAATCTCCAAATGTACCATGTGTCGATGGTATTATTAGATCAGTGCCTCAAACTTCCAATAAAGCTTTTTTGAAGTAAAAATCCATTTCGAATATAGCATCCAATCCTCCTTTGAAACCCTCTTCCAATCCTGGTAAAACCTCTGAGGTTAATGTCGTTTAGTCTACCACGACAGACAAAGCCTCAAAAGGTAAAAATAAGGGTAAAGGAAAAGCAAAATTAGATGCCCAAAAACAAGATCCTCCAAATTCATCTGTTAATGATGCCACCAACCGTAAGCCTAAATATCCTTGCCTCATTTATGAGGAAGATAACTATACCAAGGATTGTCCCCGTCATGTGGAAGTTAGTCTCTTCTTAAAAGGCACTCAAGGGACATCGACTATGCTGAAAGAGCCATTTCCATCACAATAGACCCAATTGGTAGAACAACTACAATCCTCTACCTCTTCAGGTTCTCAGGTTTACATGAGTGGAACAGTGCCTATTTCTATTACCACCCGGTCGAAAGATTATCAAACTCCTCAAAAGAAAACTGTGGAGAAAGAAGTCACTGATATACCTTCTACTTCTACACCACACAGTTCCGGTCCTCTTCACATTGAGAGACCCAGTAATGACTCTGTTATCCATCCACCTCCCAAATGTGTTATTCGAAAATCATCTTATAATCCGAATGCACGAGCTAACCAACATTACAATATTATTGAAGACTTGGCTCAAGCGCTTTTAACGATTTCTTCCTTCGAAGTTCTCCAAAATTATCCAACACATCGGGAAGCGTTACTATTCGCTATAGGAGGAATTGACCCTACGGATTCAAATTTGATCACTTTTGACCTAGAGAATCATGTTCCCTATTTTCCCCATCAAATTGCGTTTTTAATCCAAGTTATTATTAAAGGGAAGATGATTCATCGAACTGTGATTGATGAGGGTGCCTCCATGTGCATCATGTCTATTTCATGCTAGAAAGCCATCGACTCTCCACCCCTCAATCAATCTCCAAACACCTTAGAAGCCTTTGATGGCAGAGGATCTCATCCTTATGGTATTATCATGAGTTTACCCATCACATTAGAAGGGAAAATTGTTGAATTTGAAGTAGAAGTCGTGGATATGAATTTGAATTATAACATTATGCTTGGATGAAGTTGGACTCATGCCATGTTTTGTGTGGTTTCTTCTTTGTTCTGCGTACTCCGTTTTCCTCATGAAGGAAAAATAGTTATCGTTGACCAATTGGCCTTTTTCTCTTCTGGTTCTTCGAATGGCAACGTACCCTATGTGGGAAATACTGACATTCCTTATGAGAGCATGGGGGTAGATATTTTTAAATATTATGCTCTTATGGGAACTTTTTCCCTCCCGCCTCCTCATGTCGCTTATGTCAACATGATCTCTATTCTTTACGATCCTTGCATCGTTCTGTCTCCTGATCACGTTGATTCTTTTGGCGATGTTATGTTGCTCAGCCTTGTGGAACAAGATTACCAAGTTATTGTTTTGGCTTCAATGGCCGCCTATAAAGTTAATACTACTCTTAGTATGCACCTAGATGCGTATTCATAGTCTCCTTGGCTTGGTTCTTGGGATTCTTCGGATCCTTTAAACAAGACATTTCCTACTAAAGAGAGTATCATCGAGTTGATGTCTCTTGAGGAAACACCCTGGAATGATGGTCATCATCGTTCCTCGTCTCTTCCCAATCTTTGTGATATTTCATCATGTTTAGATACCTTTAATTCCCGAACACTTACCCATCCACTTCAAACACCCATCTTGGTGCATGAAGTTTTGTCTGAAGGGAACATGGGAAATATCACTACTACCATGCCTATCGACATTTCTGTTAAACCAAGAATTGTCGAGAAGATTCAAGTCAGGGTTTCTTTTTCTCTTGATGAGATTGGGATTTACACTGGCCTTTTTAAGGAATTTCATGATGTCTTTGCATGGTCATACAAAGAAATGTCTAGCATTGGTCCGAGCATAGTTGTGCACGAAATTCCTACTTATCCAAATGCGAAGCTTGTTTGTCAACAACTTCATCCAGTGCACCCTAGAAAGGTATCCGCTATTAAGGGAGAAGTTGAAAAACTTCCAAAGTCTCTCGTTTCATCTACCCCATTCTGTTGACAAATTGGGTTTCAAACATTGTCCCGATGACTAAAAAACAAGGGACTATCCGCGTTTGTGTTGATTACTGTGGTATAAATCGGGCATGCCACAAAGACAATTATCCAAGTTCTTTTATCGATCAAATCATTGATGAATGTGCTGGGAGCGAGATTTTTTCTTTTATGGACGATTTTCCTGGCTACAACCAGATCAACATTCTTCCCGCTGATCAACATAAAACCACTTTTATCTGTCCAAGGGGGGCCTTTGTTATAAGAAACTCCCTTTCGGTCTGAAAAATACTGGTGCTACCTTCTAATGAACGATGTCTTATGCTTTTCATGACATCAAACACATCGTTCAACCATATCTTGATGACTTTCCAACTCATTTTGTGAAGCGTAAAGATCATCTTGACCACCTTTGAGCAATTTTTCTACATTGCAAACATTACAATAAACATTTGAATTCGCATAAGTGTGCCTTTTGCATTGAATCTGGTGGTCTCCTATGGTTTGTAGTGTCAAAAGGAAGGCATATGGATCGATGCCCTCAAAGTTGAGGCCATTGTAAACTTACCCCTTCTATCCTCTTTGCATCAGTTGCAGAGTTTGCAAGGGAAAACTAATTTCCTTCGTTATTTTGTACCTAACTATGCTGAGATTTCCAAGGGATTTACTCATTTATTGAAAAAGGGCATCCCATTTGTTTGGGATGAAATCACTCAACAATATTTTGATGCATTAAAGAACACTCTCATTAGTGCTCCTTTGCTGCATCCCCTTGACTATCACCGCGATTACTTCTTGTACTTGGCCGTAACTGATATTACTATTGCCATGGTACTAGTGCAAGACGATGATGATGGAAATGAACACGTGATCTACTACTTAAGTCAGAATCTGATCGATACCGAAACTCGATATGCCCATGTCGAGAAGATTTATTTAGCTGTTGTTCAAGTTGTTCAGCTCTTTCACCACTATATTCTTTTACAAAAAACCATTGTCATTTTTGATTGCAACCCCATGACCTACATACTGACTCATCAGTTGTTGGGGGGGCAAATACTCTAAGTGGATTGTTATCCTTCAAGAGTTTGATTTGGATTTTGCTACTGCCAAGTCAAAGAAATTGTTGGTTTTCACTGAATTGATTTGTGATCTTCCCTTTGCAACCACATCCACTGTTTTTGATGAGTACATTCCTAATGAGACTCTCTTTCTCATTAGCACTCTTGACCCATGGTATGGGGACATTATTTTCTATCTACAAACCCAAACTTTTTTATCAGAGTTGTCCAATTCTGAACATCGTTGCATTTGACATCAGTCCCAACCCTATCGAATCATTGACGATACTTTTTATCGTGTTGGTGTTGATATATCCTTTGTCGATGTTTGACACTTGAAGAAGTTGAGAGAGTTCTTAATGACTGCCACTATGCGGCTTGTGGTGGTCAGATGTCTGAGTATGCTGCTACTCAGAAAATCCTTCATGTCGGTTATTTCTGGCCATCCATCTTTAAAGATTGCATGTTTGCAGTCCAAAAGTGCCACCCTTTCCAGATTTACAACCATAAACAACATGCCCCTCCCACACCCCTCGCACACCCCTCTACTCAGTTACTACTGTTGGCCACTTTGCTAAATGGGGAATTGATTTCATTACATGTACCCCTCGCTCGGCCAGGAGCCATGGTTATATCGTCGTCGCCATTGATTATTTTACTAAATGGGTTGAGGTAATGCCCACACGTGAAGATGACAGTAAAATTGACGCTCAATTTATTTTTAACCATGTCATAGCCTGATTTGATGTCCCTCAAGCCATCATTACTTATCATGGATTTCATTTCCAAAACCACATGATGGCAGGGCTTCCTGCTAGGTTGGGTTTGTGTCACGACAACTCAACCCCTTATTATCCACAGGCCAATGGCCAAGTTGAGGTAGTCAACAAAGTCCTGGTTACTATGCTTCAACGCACCATTGGTATGCATAAATTGAATTGGCATCTTATGCTATTTTCGGCTCTTTGGGATTACCGAACTGCGGCTAAAACTACCACTCAATTCACACCCTTTCGGTTAGTGTATGGTCTGGAGGCAACTCTTCCAATTAAGTGTGAAATTCCTTCATTAAAACTAGCCATCAGATTACTCCCAAATACCTCACCTAAAGAGGAACATTTACTTTACCTCGAAAGGCTTGATGAAGCCTACCACTTCGTAGCGTTAGTAATTGAAGCCCAAAAAAAACGAGTTAAGGCTCAATACGATAAAACTATTTCTCCTCGTGTTTTTGTTGAGGGTGATTTGGTCTTGCTTTATGATCAAGCCAATGACAAATTGAGAGCTGGGAAATTCGAACCAACGTGGCATGGGCCTTACATTGTCAAGTGAGTTCTACAAAAGGGCGCCTATGAGTTAGTGGGTTATGAAGGAAATTCTTTGGTTGAGCCCCGAAATGGGCTCTACCTAAAGAAGTTTTATGCGTGATCATTCATGTAGATACTTATGTACAATAGTGTGTAGTGTGATTTTGGTGTGTTAGTTTGCTTTTGTAATCATTTTTCTCTACTTACCTCATGTTCTACTTGGTTTGCATATGTCATCCAACCATTACATTGGTTTTGCTGATGGTGCTTGTCATATTACACAAAATATATCTTCCGTTGCATGGGAAATATATGACCCTAATCGTGAGTTAGTGATTATGCAAGGTATATGTTTAGGTCGAACAACTCATAATATTACTGAATATAGTGTCATCATCAAACTTTTGTCAGAAGCCATTGCTCTTGGCCTTAGGGAGTTTATTGTAAAACTTGATTCCCAACTCATTGTACTACAACTTAATGGACAATATTCAGTTAGAAACCCTCAAATTTTGAGAATGTATTTGCGAGTTTGTTTATTGGAACGAGAATTTGATTTTATTACTTATCATCACATTCCAAGACACATGAACACATTAATAGATGCATTGGCTAACTATGTGTTAGATAGACATTTGCGGAACTTATAAATCATAGAACATCACACATCATATATGGTATATATGGTATATATATATATATATATATATATATATAGTGAGTGTTTCCAAAAGATTTTGCTACATCAAAGTAACAAAACTTGTGTTTCGAGACACATGGCTTTACAAGCCTATGTAGTGCAGAAAATAAACTAGAAGTTGGCTATTCACCCACATGGTGCTCATGATAGCACGAGACAACCCTAATCACTCGGCCTAGCAGTTGACGCAGCCTGGAAGATACTATTATTGTGTGCCTTTGATAGCACAATGACACCTCATCGATTGAGGCATACTCTGGAATTCCCTTGGTTAAGCTTTCCAGGTTCCACTCAACCTCGACGATGGGTTTCACTCCTTCTACATATGGGGGAGCATCCTCGATTTGGCACGCCACTCGCCTAGCTATTGGAGAAACCCCTATCGCACACAACAACATTACAAATCGAATCTCAGTACCAAAAAAAAAAAAAAAAAAAAAAAAAAAAAATAATAATAATAATAATAATAAAATAATAATAAAATATAATAATAATAATAATATAAAAATAAAAATAATAATAATAATAATAATATATTTTTTTGTTTACCTGAATCAATCCACTGTTCTCTTGGAGGAAGTGGAAGGTATAGATCTCCTCGAAAGTTCGTCCCTACATAGGCCCAATCATTGACCATGATTAGTTGTTGACGCAACCATGAGAAGAATGCTAGAGGGAAAGACATTTGTTTACCGCTCCCATGTCACGTCATCAATTCTCCCCATCTGAGCAAACATGGATCTCTAAGTGCTGGTGGATCCACTTCCACCCACTGGTAACAAAATAATGCCACACGTTCCAGGATGAACGTCACCAAGATAGATCCCAAACCAAATTATTTCAAAATTCCCCTCTTGCACTTGGTTAATTAGCATTTCATGCATGCTAATAAACCTTCACACCAGTTGAATAGCATGGGATTTAGGCATTCGATCATGTAATGGAAGTGAGACTTTAATGCGTCATGCAATGCTTGTGCCCCTTCTATTCGAGCCATAATGTGTAGAATGGTTAACAATGGAAGATTGTCGATGGTTTCTATGTCAATACTCTCACTATTACCCTTTTTGGCTTGTGGATAATGTCTCACAATGAGCATGTCCGCGCCCTCTTCTCCAGATCATGACCCAAATAGTTCTACCTGTTGTCCCATTCTGGACAACCCTGTAATGAAGTAGATGTCGACGACCTCTATTTCAAGCTCTTATTCCCCAAACACAAACAGTTAGTGATCTACATCCCACCAACTGATCAAATGTTGCAATAATTCGGGTTGTGCTCTAATCCCGGGAATCATGAGGAATTTGAGCAGTCCACATGCTCGAAGGGCTTTGATACAATCATCATCCTACATTGCCTAGTGGTCCTCACCTTCATGACCCCTCTCTTTCCACTCGATAACCATTTTGGATTGGTTTTTCCGCAAAACATCAATAAACCAACATTTTATGAGCATCCATGGAGAGAAAATCAAGATTGCCTATTTTTCGTGGAGGATTTCATTTAAAAATTTTTACCTCCGTGCCACCGCGTCTATTTTGGATCTTTTTTGTGCTGCTAGCACGAGTGCCTAACTGGCCTTAGGGTGAGCAGCGTAACCTTGATGGGTGAAACCCGCGTTGATCACCGACAATGTACATTTTTGAAAAATCCTCCTCACAGCCTACTCTATGAATGAAAGTGATTAAAATGACCGCCAAAATGAAGATGAAGGAAAAATCTATTACCTGTAACAAGCGGTTCAACAAATGGTATCCCGGATTACTCATGCTCCTTACTTGAAATTTGAGGTAAAATGAGGTAAAAATGCTCCCACAAGTGCAAATTGGTAAAATGATTTACTTTCTGCCTTATTTATAGTTTTTAAATAATATTTTTACCAAATTAGGGCATATTCACCCATTTTTTGATATTTTTCCTCGAAATCAGTAATGTGCATTTCCTTGTGCAAGGACAGGTCATATCTTCTAGACGACGGTGATTTACTTTAAGTAATTCAACGAGTTGTATTTTATCACTTTTTCAGACTCATAAAAAATAAACGAAAAAGAGACCCCCTAGAATCATCTTTAAGCTCTTTTTTTACTCGCGAAAAAATGAAAATATCGTCGAGGAGTTGTCGTTTCGAACTAAAAGTAAATGAAATGATGTCTACTCAGTATAAGTTTAACCCTTTTCCAGAATAAGATAGAGTATTGTACGAAAAAGGACCACCTTGATCGACTTGGTTAAGAGGTTCTCTCAAATATTGTTTTCTACCTTTTCGGGTTTGAGAGACAAATTACGAAAAGGGACTTGATGGAGTTTTCTTTTCCACTTCTTTTTCAAACTCTCTAAATATGAAAAAGATGTCTAGTTTCCCCTCTGTTGGACTGGTAAAACTTAAACAACGCAGGACTTGTCACCATGATGAGACCGAGTTCCTCTTTCCTAGGACTCGTAAAACTTCATAGGATGGATTCATCCGAAGGGTGAACTTATATGGCAAGCATATGCTATCCCCTTCAAGATTTCGATAAAAAAATATATGAGCTACTCGCCAGAAATGGTGGGGGAAAAGTGAAAGTGTCCATCTTTTGTATCTTGGAAAGGTAGAAGGTCACTCTTGAACATGACACTCATCTGTTAATTGTGTCGGATTTGGGATATCCTCACTTCGTCACTTGCCTTCCTAGGTTTGGGAAATCCATCTTGCCTCTCATTTGATCATACCATTCCGTCATCATGACCTATGATCCTATGTTGAGTCCAATGCTTCCAAACTCCAGAGTCATGTCACCAATATGTTCAAGAGAAATCCTATCTATGTTTCTTTACCGCCTGTACGCTATTTGACTTTCTGCTACAGTCCTGAACCCTACTTATTTACTCTATTATATCCTTTGTTTCATGTCAATGATGTGGGACTCATTATGGCCCTCCTTCGGCGCATCACTTCCCGTCAAATTCAATTCATTATCCAGGAAGATGATCTCGAAACTCCCTTCCAGTACCTTAGAGCTTGCATGCCTCAATGGCAAGTTCTTCACATTCGACGACAGGTTTACATCACTAACCTTTGATCGAATGACTTCACATGTGTTCAAATTCAGTTCCATTATTCACATTCTTGGATTGTGTTTATTGTACCTTGAGATCTGTTTTCATTATTGGCCGTTTCTCTCGTACATGTTAATGATTTACATCATTGACTGGTAATTAGGTGGATTTCTATCATGTTTGACTTCGACACATCTATTCACATGTTAGAATTCGTACATTGATCCGGTCGAGATGGAGCGCAAGACCCTAGATTTTGTTTGATAGAATCTAGGTTGTGTGGTGTTATGAGTCATTCATGATTGTATACATGTTTTTGTTAGACGGATGGTTGCGACTATACCGTGGGTCCATATTTATGATCCTTTCTATTTGGGTGGCTACGACCATACCGATGATCCTTACACATAATCCCTCTTATTAAAATGGCTACATCCATATCGCGGATTCATGTATCATTAGATTCATATTCCTGTATTGTTAGGCATGATCATTAGAGATTTCAGATATATGTATATGCTTGATTTGCAGGTCTCCTGACTATGTTGTTCTCGTCCTTGCACTAACTTGTAAAGCACCTCAACCATCACTCCCTGTTTTGCCTTCATGCTTTAGGGGGCATTTATTACACAATATTTTGTCATGTCTCCTATTCACTTCCCATGCCAAGTCCCGGAGTGCAAAAACATTGAATATTGTGCAAAATATCCATCATGATATATAAACCAAAACCTCCCTGAAGAATAAAAGGAAAGCTGCCCTAAAATCATTCTGGAGAAAGTTGACCTAAAACCTATTTGCTGGGGTCAACTCATTTTGCTCCACTGCCTGCCCGTGTTGATGGTAGTTTGCTTGCCCTACCAATGTGGGTTTTTCATAGGAAAACTCGCGTTGGACTCCTTCTGGCAGGTTTTCCGAAAATGGAGGAGAAGCTTCGTGATCTAGAGGCTTCCAGAATGACGAGCTAGATGTTGTTTGTTGTGGATGTGGTCGAATTCTCTCAATATCACCCTTTGATCTTATCCCTATGAGATTCCTCCTTGAGATGTGAAACGTCCTCTATATTTGGTGAAGTCCTAACCCCCTCTCCCTACCTATAAACTCATTCCCCTCCATTCCCAAATGGTTGATCATTGATTACTGCATCCCTATGTTGAGATTATGCTTACATAATTCCCATTTCTAGCTTGGAGAAGGAGTGCTTGAAGAGTCTTTACTTGGACTTGGACATCCACCCAAAGGAAGGCCTCAACATAAAGGCATAGGTTGTATGCTTCCCTTTTCAGTTTCTTAATATATACAACTGTTGGTTCACTTTCCATAAATGTTTGTGTTGGTGATTTATCTATCTTAATGCTCCTTGATTTGTTAAATGGATTACATTTGTATTATGTTGGTTGCACTTTATGCTTTGTTGTGTTCTTGGTCTCTTGTGCAGGTATTCAAATGCCATGAGAAGTGAGGATTGAGTTTGAGGGAGAAAGCATTTAAGATAAAGGAATACATCATAGCATCATAACAAGGTAAGTCTCCTTCCTCTTATTTAATTTAGATTGTAGTATAGGAAAGTGTCTTGTAGATTGTTGCTAGACCCACTTGGGCTAGACGGAGCGTCTTTATCCATAGAGAGGATTTGCCTTCACGACAGGAGGAGCAAGTGTTCTTGACTATAATGTTCCACTATTGGGGCTAGTGGTTGTCAATTGTGTATGTATGGATGGAAATTTCACGTATAATAATAATAATAATAACTGAGCCAACACACTTTCATGCATATGTTCTTATTGTAGTTGGACTATTATGGTTACTTAGCAATGCATGTTGTTTGACTTACACATTTTATTATGAACTACTTTGTATGCAATTGTGTGAATCTTATTGAATGCGTGTTGTTGGATTAACCCGTCACTTTGGTTTGTGGAATATTCCACATTTCAACTTGTGATGTCATTCTGCTCGTGTGTTCCTTTCAAGCTATGTACTATTATAGGATTCTAAGGGGCATGCTTCATTTTCCCCTCCATGTGTTAGAACCCCCATGCATCTCACTTGACTCACTACAAGGTCACACACTTGCTTCAGACCAAAGTCATCATACTTATCTCTGTGCACTACCGCGGTCAAGGCACTACTTACCACCCACTGTTGAGACTCCCACTCCAAACATTCTGAGGTCTAGTTGGGATTTCTTACCATGAAGATCTCCTAAACGTTGGTGGGTCCAACACCATCAACATTTATGGTGCTAGGAGGTCCAGATGACAAGTTGAGTCCTTGAAGTATGTTTTGAATTTTTGCACATCATTCATGACTTATATCAAAATCACAATCCCTACGTGTTTTTCTCACGCTACTGATTTCGATGTGTCAGTGGATGTTATAGATGAATTGTCACAACTCAAATTTTGATGGCGAAAGTGAAACATCCCTGTTAATTCACGCAGTTTCCTTTCTAGATTCCTGCGACAAGAATGAGGTCCCCTCAGAAAACATTGCCTGTGGGTTGTTCGCTTTCACGTTGAAAGGGCGCGTCAAGCAATTGTGTCACACATTGCCCGCAACCTCTATACACTATTTCGAGCACATGATAAGATAATTAGGTCGTTCTTTCATCTTTTATGACTGCAAAGCACTCCATCACAAAATTTTAAAATTACGAAAAGCACCTAATGAATCAATTGTGCACTTTTATGATCGTTTCCGTCATTACTGTTTTGAATTTCCAGAAGATGAAGTTGACAGGAAATTTTTGAATGAAAGATTTCAATATCTTGTTCACATCTCTCATAATCCACATGAGTTAGAATCTTTTTAACCCCTCCCAACATACCTTGGTGTTAGAGCTTCAAAATATGAGACAGATAAGGTTGTTGTCTCAAGTGACCCTCTGTCCCCTTCTCATCAAACAACTCTAGCTTCGGAGGATGAGGTGGGAGATATTGTGAACCTACCTGTTGAACTGTCACCATCTCCTCCTACCCCACCTACTATGGATTTTTGCGCAGATTTGGATGGCAATCCCGATTGTTATCACGTGGTCTCATCCGCTCAACCTTTGTCCACTGGTTCCTTTGATCTTCTAGATCTTGGTATGTTGTATTCATCCATTATGGACTTCACATGTGATGTTCATGAGGATCAAGCTATGGATGGAGTTGGTGTTGAACAACCAACCTGGGCTATTATTTTTGATGAGTATGTGTAGGAATCTGAACGAGAAGTTGCAGTGAAGGACCACCTCCTTCATTCGGCACCTCATCCGCTTTATCGTGACATCTTTTGCGGTTCGACCATTTCTGATTCCTCTTGTGAGAATATATCATCGAATGTTTGCACTTCTGATCATTCATAGAACACGTGGGATGTCAATATGCCATTTAATTACGGAGAGGACAAATCTTTCTTCCTACATCTACTTGATCTCTCATCCTTCATTTATGGAAACTCGAAGGGTGAATTTTTTTTATTTCTCATCAACCTCTCCCTATGATTCGTTAGATCACAAGGATGTCATTGTCCATCTTGATTTTTCTGATCGTGGTTGTCGTGATCTTTTCACTCATTCATTTGATCGTGATTATGATTCACCTAATGTTCATATTTCTAAGCCACCTGTCTTTGATGACCTTGTTGGGGCCTAAATCTACCTCAGGCTGAGAAAGGCAGGTCTACGGTAACATCAAACCACGCTTAACCTGGTAGCTAGCCCTACCAGGTCGGGAGAGGGCTCTCTCCTTGTCAATCTCAGGAAAATATAGCAAATGAAACTTGAGATGACTGATGTAAAGACTAATTTTAGGCTAGGTATGTGTTCAGAGGAGTTTGATTGATTTTTATGTAGGTTTGCTGGATCAAAAGTGAAAGGCAGTTTTGGGTCGGGGGAATGGACTCAGTCTTGCAGAGATTTCTGTGGGGCGAGGTAGGAAAATGATTTAGTACTTTTAAATAAGTGAAATGGAGAGTCTTAAGACTGGTGAGGAGTTGGAGAGGGCATTAACGTGTCAGGGATCCTCTTCAAATGGTAGAAAACATGAAAAGCTAAACAAACCCTAAGGTAGAGCACTACAAATCAATGATTTCCAACTTTATACTTGATTCATTTAGTTAAGCTGAAAAAGAAAGAGATAATGGCACACATAAAAATATGATAACTTGAATTACAGAAAGAGAAACAATACTAAATCACCTTGCCACAAGAATCCCACAAAATGCTGCAAACCCTAGTCTATTTCCTTGCCAAACTGCAGAGTTGAATGTATAATGATGCTCAAAGCTTTCACAAGAGTCCAACTTTGACAAATGATCGAAAAAGTATCAGATACAGGCAACAAACATCCCATGCTAGCCTTTAGGGGTCAAATTCATGAGTTTAGGAGCTGTTTCAACAAGGTCTAAACTAAGAACTGACAAATAGGTAGTGGAACAGCTTGCCTCTAAAACCTAGGAAGCTAATTCATTCAGTTTCAAAACCAGCTATACCTGATGTATCTACCTCCATTAGTGAATTTTTACCATTTTTACATCAAATTCCATCAAGTTACATCAATTTACATTATGATTTTGACCATGAGAGAGAAAAAGTCAGACTGAGAAAAAACTAGGCAAAAAAAAAGAGTTTTTTTGGCAAAAATCGCACTTTTCCATCCTGTGCATAGCACTTCTTCCCAGCTGATTTTGGAAGCCTTAATGTGCAACAAATTTGATCCAAGTGGTCTTTTTGGAAAGGTATTTCTATCTACTTTCCAGAACAAGTAGAATTTTTGAGTTTGGTGTCCATTTTCCCTTCCAAAAATCACTTCTCCCAACACTGCTTCGTGTGTGGCCAAAAAGGGGCAGAGATGGCATTTTTGAGGTGTTTTTGACCCTTTTGGAGGCCCAAAACTTGACAAAACTTTCTAGTAACTTCTGGGTGTTCATAGTTTTTCACAAGAAATCGAAAAATGTAGATTTTTCCTCCAAAGGAGGTCCCTAGCAAAAGCAAGCGCCGGGTGGCGCTACGCACCAGGCATAAAAACCTATTTTTTCCTTCAAAATTGTCAAAAAGTGTGCCAAATTTCTTGAAATTTGGACTGAGTGACCTGCATTAAGTACTATGTTGGGCCAAGGAAGCTTCAACCAAGATTTTGAGTCTATCTTGGTCTTTCTTCCTCCTCAAAGTTTTCCTCAACTTGGCTTTTAAGCTCCTTATTCTCGCTTTGCAAATCTTATTTCTTGCCAAATAATGAAAATCCATGTGCCTCAACATCTTTCTCTCCTTATTTGCTTTATCAAGTAGCTTCTCCAAGTGCATATTTGTCCTCTCTAGCCAAGATTCCCGCTCAGCATCAATCTCTTGCTCAACCGGTGTCAATTTGACTTTCCTCCTCTTTGCTGCTTGCCGGTTTTCCCTTATAGTTTGTAGCTCTATGATTGTCTGCTGATCCTCCAACTGCTTGCTCATTTGCTCAAGGTAATTGATGATCCACTTAGCCCTTTCAAGGTTAAGATCTAAGTCATGAATGTAAGATTCTTGCTCTTTGATGATGTCTTTCAGTCTTGCGCTTTGGGGGCCCAAATCTACATCATCATCCTGAATCAAAATGAAATCTCTCTCATGATCTTCAGAAGGCCCTTCCTAATGCACTGGTTGTTTCCCTTTGTCTTGTACCTGCTTTGCTAAAGAAGAAGGAAAATCCCCTTTCACTCCGGGTGAAGATAGAATTTGCCTATGATTTGATGAAGGAAACGAGACCCCCTTCCACTCTAGGTGGAGATAGTACTCGTTTTGCAGTTGCAAACAACCTCCTTGTCCCCTTTTGATAAGTGATGAATACTGGCACACTGGTGGTTTGAGTCTCATGCACCTCTTGCTGATTTGAAGGCCCTCCTTCCTCTTGAAAAACTGATGGGGTCACTTGAGAGCTTTTGAAACCTCATGTGAAATGAAATCATCCCATGAAACATTCAACAAACTCAGCTGATGGAAAACCACAATCTTGATCAATGAAAAGTGATAAATTCTGTTGTATTGTTGATGAGGAGGTTTTCTTTTCACTAATGTGGTCATTTTCGCAATATTTATGCATTGAAATAAGGGAGGTTCATCATCCTCACCCTAGTGAAATGCATAAATAATTTAATATGGTAGGTGTACAAGTGAGAAAATCTCCCTTCACAACTGAAGTATTTGATAATTAGCTTCATGAGTGGAGCATATGTGTCCTGTAGGTATCTGAAAGGGGAAACCCTACTGATCTGCTTCTAATAGCTAGCCTTGATATAAGGCTCATAATGTTCTTTGTCCAGAAGCTGTCCTTTGTTCCACTGTTCACCCACATTCGGAATACCTGTGGCTTCAACTATAGTTTCAGGTGTCAAAGTAAAGGTAACACCTGCTAAATTTACCTGGCCATTGTGAATATGGAGAACAAAAAGTCTAGCAGGCTCATGGTGGTATTTCACTCCTTCCACCATCTCACAAAACTAATAGAAAGACTGATGTTTGAAACATGGTACTACAAGAGGACAAGCCAATATCTCTGTGAGTGTAGTGGGCTCCTCTCAGATGTGTTTTCCTCCCTTATGTGGTATTCTCGGTGCATGAATTTCTTGGGAGGAACCACTCATTGTTTCCTCATCCCTTTCATAAGGTGAATCTGTTTCCATATTTGCCACTGTTTGATGTTCAATGATGAGTATGAAGAGATTTTATATCAAGAACATGTGTTTGTTGTTTGATGAATGGGATTGATTGAGTGGGACTGATGAATGAGGGATTTAATGTTGGATGTAAGGTTTTTAGGGAGTGATATGATTTGGGGATGCAAATTAGGGTTTGGGAATAGTAGGAATTTGATAGGGTTTTATGGTTTTGGGGATAGGGGGGTAGGATGATTGTGAATGGGAGAGGGAAAGGGAAATGAAATGAGGGAAGTGTAGTGGAGGGAAATGTGACAATGATGCAGGGGAACAAACAGCAACAATGGAAAATTGCAAACATTAGACAGTTTTTTGTAGTGTAACTGTGCAACAAATTAGGGTTTGTAATTGCACCTATCTAAATGTCATCAAAGCTAATTAAATCTTTTGTAATGGCAAAGTAGAATGTTTCACTTACTTGTGGAATGATTTTGGCAGAGTTTTGAAGCTTGGATAAGATCGTTTTGGTGACATTTATACTTGGAGGGCAGGTGCGCCACACCAAGACTCAGGTGCGCCGCGCCCGTTCAGTTCCCAGTGTAAAATGTGCACTCTGTGCGCCGCGCCGATCAGGTGTGTCGCACCTCAACCCAGGTGCGCTTCGCCAGCACAGTTTTGCTGGGATTTGCCTTTCTTCACCTCCAAACGCGTTTTTTGCTTTGTTCACTCTTTCTTTTTGGCACAAATGAAGTCTTTAATACAAATATCACTTTATATACCAATGACTTTAATTTTTATTTTAAAGAAACCCACTTTCTAATGTTTGCTTTTCACTTTGGCTTTTAAAACTCTGTTTTTCAGTTTGGCTCTCTTTTTGACTTTGATGGACTAATGCTTTGAATTTCTTGTCTCTTTTGTAGGAGCTGGAGTGCAGGAGCTTGGCAAGGTGACCAGGGCTCCATTTCCAGACTTATTACATATAGGAAAATAAAATTACATGAAATTTTATACATAAAAACATAAAAACTCTGTTTTCCTCAAAATAGGGTTTTGAGGAAAAATCATTTACTGAGAATGTCATTATTGAAATTTTTGATGCTGAGACCTTATTAGACCTCCTCATGTGCCTGCTGACCATTATTGAGATTTTACAAGACTATGAGGACAAACCCTAGACCTAATGAGACCTAAAACCCTAAAAATGACTTTTGCAAATGTAAAGACAAAAGATGACTATAAATGACTTGAATTTGTGAAAATAGGCCAGTAGGTAAAGACCATGAGGGAATTTGATAAAGCATCGCTACCATCAAATGATCCATGACCTAATGGAATGCAACTGATCGGATGGGACGCCTAAAATGCATGCAAAAAGAGAATTTTGATCACTGATGGAGGGATGAAAGTACCGACACTAACAGATCCATATTTTGATTAAGGGGAAATTCCTCAAGTTGTCGAGGCACTTCAGCTCGAGCTGATGGTTATGTCGGGTCCTATTAGCCTTGAGGTCAATCCCACTTCCAATAAAAAATATGTTGAATCTCCCCAAGCTCCTCATCGCTCTCCTCTTCACATTGAAAATCAATCCAATTCACAATTTTCGCATCCTCCACCAGGATCGCACGATCCTTTTGCTCATGCATTGGAGGAGTCATATGTGGAAAATACTGTTGCAAAATGTAATTTTTCTTCTTTCTTCATGTTTTCTCGTTTGTCGAGTTCAAAGGTGTGTACATGCTTGTTGTCCATACGCAATGTGACACAATACCATGATACATCTGCAAAGTGCCTTTCATGTGCTTTCAATTTTTTCTTTTCTGTGGATGTATTCAAACTTCGAATGTTTTGATTTTCATTGCTTTATCTTTCTTGTTTGTTGGTATGCTTGAATATATTTCTCGTCAACCATGCCATCACCTACATGGGTCAACCAATGTGCAGATGGTTGCATTGGAAATATCACTTCACGTGAGTTGGCCCATGCTCTGCTTAGCTTAAGAGTAGGAGTAGTGTTTGCTTTCCTGTTTTGTTTTGCTTACTTTGTTTTGATTTGTCTTACTTCTTTCATTTTCTTCTTTTCTTGTGCACCCGTAGGATTAGTTTCCACATGAAACCGTGTTTGGCTTCTTGAGACAAGCAGGGCAAAATACAAGAGTACTTGTATAGTTATCAACACTTGGTTATCTATCTATTCCCTCTCTTTATGAAGATCTTGCATTTCTTCTAGTAGATGATACCCTGATGGAAAATACGTTCCTTTCAGAGTGAGTCTTGGTGAAATCACAACGTTTTCACTTTTAACTAGTACCACCTACTCAATTTTCTATATATACCTTTGAAACCACACTTGTTGGTTTGAAACGCATTGGCCAAAAAATTATCTTATGTGATTTCTACCGAAATACTTTTGCTTAATACTTCCTTTGATTTAACTAAAGTTTCTTGTTAGCTTGATCTTTTTTACTTTCCATGACCAAAATGAAATTTGCAGCACCAAGATCCTTAATGTAAAATTTAGAGGATAACTGAGTCTCAGTTCCTGGCTATTTTCCTTGTCACTTTCAATAAAAAAACATATCATCCACATACAATACCAAATAAATAATATGATCACCAACTAATTTTATGTACACATAGTGATCCACTTTGCTCCTTGTGAAGCCAAGTCCCAATATATAAGTATCAATTTTTTTTATACCACATATGTTATGTATCCAGATAAAAAATAACACAAAAACATAAGAAAAGATGGACCAATGACTAGATAAAAAGTCACTATTGGTTGTGTGTTATTTTCTTTCCACGATCAGCTCCACGCGCTGTACGTTGTGCCGGGCACAATGGGGGGGTCACAGGGGGGCTACAACCCCCCTTGTTGGGGGGTTTGCAGGGGGGTGGTAGCCCCCCTACTTGGGGTCTGGGGCAACGCACTAGGATGTCTTTATTTTTTATTTTATACAGAACCAATAATAGTTCATTGGACCCAAGGATGGGAGGCATACCCAAAGATGGTGGGCGAACTTACCCATGTTTTTGTGCATTGGTTTTGCACATGGTTTTGGGTATGATCATTTTCTTCCCATGGTATTTTGTAGATCTGATCAAGGGAACTACAATTATGTTCTAATCCAAGGTTAATGGATTGGGGTTTATGAATGCTTCAACATGTATATATATGTATTGTAACATTGAAAAGAATATAATGAAAATCAAATTGGTAGTACTGGTTTTTGGATACAGGGGAAAATATCTGTGTATATTTATTTATCTGTTTGAAGAATTTGTTTGCAGGTAATTTTTGCGTAGGGTTGAAACCTACAACCGCTTCGAGGGGGAAACCTCCCTTTACATCACATAAATGAATAATTCTTGGATGATTCAATTGACAAGAACTCCTTGATATATATAGGATTCTAAAGGGTCAAAATATAATTAGGGCCTACATAACAATAATAATGTAAGGGCACAACAATAATAATATTAATGTGCATCTATGGGGCACACAATAACAATATAGGGGCTACACTAGTATTATGGGGACCTCATATACCCCTCTCCTTCAAAAAAGTGTTGTCCTCAATGCTTGAGTAGTTATGGATTCTTCTGTATAAAATACTCATCCTCCGATGTGGAACCTTCAACAGGTAAGTTCTTCCACTTAAGGAGATATTACAAAATTGATCGATTACATAGCTACCATATTCTTGTTTCCATGATTGCTTTAGGCTCTAATGTAATTTTTCCTTCCACATCAAGTTATGGAAATATAGTTTGAGTTGGGAAGTTATCACCTATAACCTTCTTCAAGCATGAAACATGGAAAACTGGGTGTATTCGCGAAGATGCAGACAACTCCAATTTGTATGCCATAGTACTAATATTTTGCAACATCTTGTAAGGGCCATAATACATGGGTGATAATTTATTATCCTTCTTAGTTTTCTCGAGGGACATTCGTTTGTATGGTTGTAGCCACAAAAATACCCAATTGCCCACGTCAAAACTCCTTTCACCGCGACACTAATCTGCTTGTTGTTTCATTCAATTTTGCACCAGAGATAGGTTATCCTTTAAGAGTTGGAGAACTTGTTATTGATGCTTGATGTCATCTTCCACTGCTTGAAACTAAGAATTTTCTATTAGAGACAATGTTATGGATGGTGGATGGTATCCATAAAGCACCACAAATGGGGCCATTTTTGTTGTTGTATGGAAGGATTTGTTATACCACCATTCTGCTAGAGTTAACCACTTGATCCATTGTGTTTATTTATCAGATACAAAGAAGCAAAGATATCCTTTCAAACATTTATTCACTCTCTCATTTTTCCCATTAGATTGAGTATGATAAGATGAGCTATGATCTGATTGAGCACCAAGACAATAAACTAATTATGTCTATTTTTTTTTTTTTTAGTGAAAATAGGTTTTCTGTCACTTAAAATAATATTTGGGTTTCCATGTAGATTTTGAACTGTTTCTACAAATGTAGTAGCAATTGTACTGGCTTTAAAAGGATGAGATAATGCACAAAAGTGTACATATTTGGTAATTTTATCAACTACCACCATGATGAAACTCTTTCATTCGGACTTGGGTATACTTGTGATAAAATCCATTGAGACCTCCACCCAATGTTGACTTGGAACGAATAATGGTTTTAAAAGACACGAGGTCTTAATTGTCTCAACTTTATTTTGTTGGCAAACCAAATATTCTACCACAAACTTCTGAATACTAGATTTAAGGCCATCCCAAAAAAATTCTTCTTGACCCTACGGGAAGTTTTTAAAAATCCTGAGTGTCCTCATATAGGTGTTACACAACATTTTGTCACTGTCTGTGTACTCCCCATTCCTTGATCCTGGAGGACCTCTACAATGAACCCTACATGCTTTCCCTTCATGAAGAAACTCCCATTGTGTCCCTCTTCATGAGCAGAACAATTCCCTTTTGCACCATTTCCCATAAATCTTCTGTTTTTCCCAGTTTACAAGACTGACACTAATGACCCTTGTCCTCCTCGTGCTGATATGTAGGGATTAACACTCTCCCTAGCATCGACCAGAGCGACTGAGCTTTGTTTCAGTTGTGCCGATCCTCTTTTGGAAAGTTTTTTAAATAAGGAGCCAAAGCTTCCAGCTTTAGAAGCTTCGTAATGGAAGTCTGGTAAATGGTTGAGCTAGATGGAGTCGAGGATGCCAGTTTGGGCTCCTTTCCCCTATAAGGATGGAACTGCCTCAAGAGATAAGACTTTCTCCCATGAGAAGAGGAACCATCTCCCATCCATTCATGTTATATAAACTTCCATTTTTCCCAAGCACAAGCTAGTGTTAATGTTGGTGCGCTAATGCTAATTAAGTTTGGAGTAAACAACAAGCTATTCATAGTTGTAGCTCTCTAGTTATGTGTAAGGGAGAAGTGTGAATTTGGTTTAGTGTGAACCCTAAAGGGAAGAGTCTTAAAACTATCATTGTTGAGGCCATCATGCAATGCTAATGGAAGTGTGTGGGAACCTGGTTTTGTTGGAGGAGAACAACAACGTCAAGACAAAGGTTGTAATCTCTTCTTGATTTAATATATATGCAACTATCGATTGATTTCCTACATAATGTGTCATCTCACATGTTTATGGCTTAATGTTTCTTGACTTGTTAAGTAGGTTGAATTACAATTTTTCTATTATCACAATCGTTGTTTGTCGTTGTTGACTTGTTTTAGGTGTTCAAAGAAGGAAATGGGAGATAGCTGAAGCGAGCAAGCAAGTTTATCACCAAATGGGATAAGTGTACTAAGAGGTAGGCCCTCTTAATTGGTTCTAACCTAAGGAAATAGTCCATAGAATGTCTTGTTAGTGGGTAGACCCGCTATCGGGCTAGAGGAATTGTTTGTGTCCGCACTCATAATTTTACTTCACCACAAATTGGCGACCATAATGGGGATCCAATCCTTCTGTTTGTTTGCTTGGAATTCATGGTTTTGTGTGAACTTTTCTATTTTTGTCATTTCCCTTTTTCTGTTTGTTTCCCTTTGCTTACTACTCTGGGTTTGAAATTCATAGTAGCAAGTATGGTCCCAACTTTTGGAAATTTTTATTTTTTTATTTGCATCCTTGCTCAGCGCACATAATTCACTGACAATCACGCCGATCAGTGCGAGATGCTGAGGAACAGTCGTGCTGACCCCCTTTTGGTGCTTGTTTTCAGTTAGGCAGTCATGCTGATGCCTGTAAGTGAAGATTAGGGTTCACCCTAGATCTTGGCCAATGTGTTTTTCTCTCATGATTTCTACCCTGTAAGTTGTTTAGACCGTCTTCTCCCTGACTAGAAAGTTGCTTTTCATTTGGTTTGTTTGCTTGTTGATTTGCCATGTTTTCACTTGATTTATTGGGTCATTGAATGGTTAGTGGCACTAGGGCATCTAGATTGTCATCCATTTCGCTGATTGTGACCTTAGTGAGTCAAGTTGTTGGTGCATTTACTCCTTGCATTTCGTTTATGGTCCCTCTACAGCTTTGACCTCCATTACACAAGTTTGAAAAGTTTTCATTTGCTTGTCTAGACATCTCTTTTTTGGCATAGATCACATTACTCGTCTTCTTTTTGGTAAAGATGTTTTGTCATTAGTTTGAAAGAGATTCTCTTTTCGTGTTTTGATTTTCTTGGGAATTGATTGTCCCGAAACTTTTTAATTGAAGTGTTTTATGAGAAGTTCATTTTTTCATTTCATGAAAAGCACAAAATTCTTGTTTGCTGCATCAATATGTTACGGTAGTTAGCATCATTGAAGGCTAGGATTGCATTGGCATTTGAAAGAAAAAGAATTATCTTTGCTTTTGAAAGGACTGCTAGCATGTACTTCTTAGGAAATTAGGAATTGGAATGTATTTTTCATTAGTTTATTTTCTCGAAAAGTGAAGTAGTGAAAAATCATTTTGTTTTTGGTTGCTTGGTTGTTTGAATTTTATTGTGTTTTCTACCCTCTCTAGTGTAGAAAATTCATCGAATTGAAAGGGTATTGTCTCATTTAGCTGCATTTAGGGTTTTTCAAGTCATATCGCTAAGGCTTGAAAACTGAGACATAGTTCAAGATAAACTTTAAAATGAACTCAATTAACCTAAGGTGCGTTTGAAACCTAACGATCACATCTAGAAGGTCTAGAGTAGAGACGTGTTTCGGTGTCTTTAAACCTAGCAGTTGTCATTAGATTCGGCACTAGACAACGCTAGTACGAATTTGTGCTCCCCATACTGTCGAGTATATAACAGGAGACCCCTCTAGGCTGCAATCCTTTATCCATAAGAAGCCGAGTCTGCTGCCTTGCAAACATGATTCAACGAAGATGACATTCGGGGAGATTGCCTGCCCATACTTCTCGGTTCACCGGGAGGTATTCTGCAGTTCACAGTTGCATGGTAATCCTTTTTACCTAGATCATCTATAGTAGTCATTTGATCTTTTTGACTCATTAAACTTAAAATATCATTCGAGCACTTGTCCTTTCGAGCTCGTTTCCAATCGAAAGTGATAGAGTCATCTTTGTTTCTTTCTCGACTCTTAAAACATGAAAGAGCACCAGTTTATTTATGCGTCTTAAAAAATTGTATTGCCCACGATCTTATGACATCCTGTTAGTCTTTTCTAGACCAAATCATGAGTTAGTTTATCTCTCTTTTCCTGTTAACTAAGACAAGGTCATCTTGGCTGAACCATCTGGTTCACCTAGTTCTTATTCCTCTCCTACGTTTGAAAGATTGTTTGAAGAGCCTTTTCCTGAATTACCAGAGTCACTCGAGGACCAAGGTATTGAACTCGGAATCATTTTGAGCATTCAACCTTTGTCATCTCGTCCTCCGCCTACTTCAGATACTGGGTCACCAGCTGATATTGGCCCGGAATCTCCAGACAATCCCGTCCAAACTTTCTGAGAGTTCGCTGACTACTGACGGTCAGCTTAGACTAGTTACGTACCCTTTGAATCGTTTGTTCGACCCTGTTGTGATATCACCACAACTTCCTACAGTCTGTATGATTAGCTGGGTGTTCTTTTGGAATTATCCCCTCGTACATCTTCAGTCGTTCGTCATTGTTTGTTCCCAGCTATGGAACCCGAAGGTGATGCTCCAATTACCTCTCTGGAAGAATCAGAAGTTTCTACTCCACACACTGTCGAAAAGGAAGAACATAAATTTCCTCCTGAAGGTTTCCCTTATACAAGGAGCATTCCCATCAGTGTGTATCAGGATTTCTCACCTAATTATGTGACTTTGGCACAATTGGTCTCAAGCACACCTAGTGCCTCATAACTCTATCATAAATTTGTTTGGGCATCTGGTGCCATGCCTACTACAGGTCCGTTTATTGCGAACCCGACCTCCCAATAGGCCGTTACCTCAGTCTCGGTGCAACCCACGGTTCCGAACCCTCTTTTATCTTCCATCCCAGTCACTTGTCCGGTTCAACCGACGGTCTCGAAGAATGTTACTGTCAGTTCTTCGATCCCTCTGGTAAGTGGACAAGATATGCCATCACCTGGGGGTAAGAATCTGAGTGTTTTTATGGTGTCAAACACCACCAATGTGAGTAGCTCATAGGCTCGCATGGTTGGCATGAACCAACCTTCTTCTAGCGTTATCCAAAACCCTGCTGGTCCAGCTAGATCAAGCAATGTCTAGTACCAATAGGTTCAAAATATGTTGGTCCATCTGGGTCAAGAAATTTCTAGTATCAGTAGTTTTATGAGGCTCAGGTTCAGTACCAAACTCCTTACGTTCCATATGGTTCTCAACGAATGGTAAATCCGCCTTACGTCCTTCAGTCTGGGCAGTATGTTCAGCTTGGCCCATCCACTTTTCAGGGTTGCTATGTCTAGATTCAGTTCAGATTTTTTTCAGGAACTGTTCAAGTACCCTTGCAACAACAAGGACAACCTCTGTAGCAACAAGGGAAACCTTTGTTGCAACAAGGGTCATCCACGCAACAACAAGGGTAGATGATACCACAACAAGGACAATTGCAACAACCATAGGGGCAACCCTCGCAACCATTGCAGCAACACATGTAGCAACACATGCAGTATGCTCTACAAACCTCTTAGCTTATGTCTTTGTAGGGTCAACCTCTATAGCCGCAGGGATAGTCTTTGTAGCCGCAAGGTAAACCCTTGCAGCAACAGAGTCAACCTGAGCAACAACAACCCTTATATACCTATCAACAGGGTCAACCCTTGCAAGGACAAGGCCTGGGACAAGTCTTGCAACAACACACCCAAAATCCTAATGTCTTAGGGCAACAGGCCCAAAATCCTTTTGTCCAAAGGCAGCAGGTCCAGAATCCCTATGTCCAAGGGAAGCAAGTGTAAAATCCTTATGTCCAAGGACAACAAGTCCAAAATCCTCTTGTTCAGGGAAAACAGTTTCAAAACCCATATGTTTAGGGATAATAGGTGCAATATCAATATGTCCAAGGTCAACAGGCTCACCAGCCTCTTAACTTGAATGTTGCTTATCAACAACTTATGACTGAACAGTTTCAAGGTGTTCTAGGTTAGCATCCTCCCTACGGCCAAGGTAACCTACAGTGGGGGCATAATCAAATGCCATATAGACAAAACCCTCCACTATGGGGCCAAAATCCTTACCAGTGTGGATGTGCTCCTCCAGTTGGACCCTCTTATCGACCTCCAATGCCTTTTAATACTCAATTGTCGTTCTTGGCTACACTAGAGTTGCCAGATGTGTCTTGCCTGATGAATGATCCAATTCTTCATTCTCCATACTAGCCTTAGGTTCCGTTCAAGATCCCGAGCAATTTTCCTAAGTTCGATGTGTAAAAATTTTGAATAATTTAACACATATTCAATGGAGATTATCCTGATCATGTACTACTGCGGAAAACATACACAATACATAAGCTCCTCTACGTTGATCATCAATATAGCAGCATCAATAACAATAAAACATCAAGAGCATTCACACATTAACATAGTATGTATCCTGGGG
>APFE031653624.1:0-16300 GCA_000404065.3 Pinus taeda
TCGCGTCACCTCGCCACGTCGCCTCGACCTCACCCTTCCCTGCCTGCACGTGGCTCACGTCACCCTGCCACCGTGTCCTGCCACGTCATCACCCTGTTGTACTGCCACGTCACCCTGCTGACGTCAGCATGCTGATGTCACATCCGTACAGGGGGTTCCCACTGCTAATGTCATGATGACGTCATCTGTCGTACTGCTGACATCATGCTGACATCAACAGCTGAAAAAGGAAACGCGCAAGCGCAAAGATCAAGCTTCGGAGCCCCGGATCGAATTTCTGAGGCAGTTTTCGATGCGCAATGATGGGAAATAAGCCATATTGGAGAATCTTTATGGAATCTTTTGATTCCTCGGCCAATTTTGCACCGAAAAGGCCCGAGAAAGCCTGATTTTGTAGTTTTGAACGCATAAGAAGACAGAGAGAGACCCGATTCAGAAGTCAAAGAATATTAGAGAAAATATGCAGCCAAGAACCATGTCAAAGAGTATCAGTGTAGCGGAAAAGTGTATCAGCAGAGATCTTCTGAGGGCTCGAGGCGAATGAAGCATTAAAAAGAAATCTTGAAAGTCAGGAAGCAGTTAAGGAACCATTCAAAGCTCACCAGCACAATTGACTGCACATTAAAACTCACATCAGATCAGTGGACCAGAACTCAATGTACATTTATTACAGAACCACTACACCAAGTCACAGAGGACACCCCATCAAACTCACTTTTAATCCAGCTGCCTCTGGCACAGCCCAAAAATACTTACTTGCATTTAATTCCAGCATAAGTTAGGTTTTAGAAAGCTTTTTTCTTGCAGACCTATTTTAGGTCAGTTGTAATAAATACTTTTAGATATTTTACCTATATATAACACCCTAAAAAATGTAGTAGGGGTTGTTGGTTGTTTGATCTTTGTTATTTGATATTTTTCTTGAGCAGAAACTCGCATTGTAAATGTGATAATTTCTATAATCAAAGACTGCTAAAATGCATGGATTCTGAAAACTGTCTACTGTGTCTAATTGGCCAAAGAGTGACTGTGGAATTCTTGTGCTTCTACATGGCTCAATAAGTGTTCCTTAAATCTATTTTATTTTTTCTTCATGTTTGCTTTACCATCTGTGTTCCACCATCTGAATTTACTGAAAAGAAGAATACTTTAGGATTTGCTTGGTAGCACCCTATGCTCAATTTCTGTGATTTCTATATGTTTTCATCAGGAATAGTTATGAATATGCATACTTAAATGATCATGTTTACACTATTTCTTTCACATATGATTGATTAGTTAGGAATTTTTAATTTCTCCTAGATAACCATACATTCATTTCCCTTCTCTGTTAGTTGATGAAATATTCTTAATTTCCTTTCGTCTCTGACTTTCATCCCATGTTTTCAGAATTTGGTATTGTTTCACGTGTAGCTATCCTACTCTATAATCCTCTAGTGACCAAGAAAACGCAACAACAAGCCTCAATCCATGACTCCATGCCCAATGGTTTGAAACTTATCACACTATCCCTTGCTTCTCTGCTTGGAATTATCTTCCTTACATCTATCTTCCACCCAAACACCAACAAAACCCACCGAACCCAATAGCTAACCTAAAATCATCATCAACAAAGCTAAATCATTAAGAGAGAGCCCTCTTTGATTGCAGGTGGGCTAGAACTTGCAATCCAAAGATTGGTTTGTGGTTACCTCGGCCGTATCCCTTCAGGAGCTTAGGGACAACCTGAGTGATAACACCCCCTACACTTGGGGAAATGCAAGAGAATATCAAACTACTGATAAGGAAGGTTGATCCACCAGTCACCCCAAAGCAGAAAACACAAGACAAATCTCAGAAGACAACATTGGGCAAAAGTACTTCCATGAGCAGTAAACTGGAAAACACCCTACCCGACAACACGAACATCTATTCTACACCGGATACCTTGGTAAGTCTACCACCTTTGGACTACAACATTGTTGATGACATGAAGAAAACACTCGCAAACATCAGTTTTTTTGAGTTGGCTAAGATCCAGAGCCAATGAGATATCGTGCTACATGCACTAGGACAAACAACAACAGACAGTGTAGCCTCTACCAACAAGGGAGCAAGCATGCCTCCTAGATCACTTTCCATTATGCTCAATATAATTCAAATGAAGAAGAACACTCAAATTTCCCCCCATTCCTGGTACCTTTTCAAATTTTAAATTGTAATATTCACATTGTCTTGTTGATTTCGGCATGACAGCCAAGGTCATGCTGCTCTCCATTACGAAAAATATCAACGCATGATGGAGTGAAACATCTGCGTGAATCATCCAACTTGATCGAACATAGATACTAGCTTTTGGTGAAGTACGAGACGTGATCATCGGACAATATCATGATGGTCGAATCCACCACTGCATCAACATATTTGTTGTGGAAATACTAGAAGCATATGACCTACTACTCAACAAAGACTGGTCCAGCAAGCTAGATGGATATTTTGCTACAGACTGGTCTCACATGTGGCTTCCGTACAAGGGAAAATGCAACCAAATCTCGGTGTTATCCGAGAGGTATATGAACACAATTTCACTCCCCTTAACGACGAGAAAAAATCGTTGGCCTTTGCAAAACTCATATTTGGCAACTGCCTCTTGGAAAAGCCATTGGAATGTTATCCTGCATGACCAGTTCCAACCTAGTGGGTGGGATAATGAACATCAATTTCAACCCTAACAACACGATGAAGGCAGAAGACCACTTAGACAACTTCTACCTATAATTGTGGACCCTTGAGGTACATTATATCGATGTAGCATGTAGATTGTTCCCATGAAGCTTGGACGGTCGCGTAGGTGTGTTGTATCACAGTCTTCCATGAAACTCCATACAGAATTGGGGGGTATTCAAATGCATGTTCCTTGAAACTTTTGCTAATGACAAGACCCCATCTATGTTAGTGAAAGAATTAAGTAGCCTCGAGATGGAGGGGAAATAAATGGTAAAATATTTCAACCAGAGGTTTACATGCATATTGAAAAAATCTGCACCGGACACAAAACCTCATGACTCCATCATTGTTGATTACTACACATACGCGCTGTCAACCAGAGTTGCGCAGTTTGTCAAGCAAGATCTGAAACCAACACTCTTGGAAAACTATGGAGAGGCTATTATTGTTAAAAAATACCTATGCGCGAATGGACTCATCAAGGATGATGAACCAACAAAGGACTCCAAAGATGTGAGCAGGAAGTCCCAAGCATTGGCGAGCAAGGGTAGACACAAGGAAGCAAATGATATTTAAACCCTCACTTGCCTCATCAAGAACTTAACAACTGAAGTGTCTGAGCTTAAACAACGGAAAATAGACACATTTGCAAGGAGTTGTCTATCTGGACAGAGACATCAAAGCAACTCATCAGGTAGCAACTGGTCCGCTCAAGAAAATGTACAGAGATCTGTGTTCAATGTCAATTAGTGCACAGATCCTGAGTTATGTTCATTCCACAAAGAACATCACCCTCAGAACTTATGTTCAGACTCGAAGCCATATGCAAACTTGATATACAGTCATACACTCGATGCAGAGAGCAGTACGAAAAAATAGGTGGATGATAGAGATTATGATGAAGGTATTGCATCTGTTGAAGCCTCAAGTTCTAGGCATGTGGTGAGCGCATATCAGTGCTCCCAAATAGTGTTGAAGACAAACGTCGTGAAGCATTCCCGAGGTCAAAATGATCGTTACAATCTTAGGAGTAAATGGGCTCCCCCTACACTCGGGGAAATGCAAGAGAATATCAGATTGCTGATAAGGAAGGTTGATCCACCAACTGCCCCAAAGTAGAAAATACAAGACAAAACTGGGAAGACAATGGCGGGAAAGTGTACTCCCATAAGCAGCAAATTTCAAAACACCCCACCATGTTATCACCTAGATTGACCTCAGGCTAAAGGGAGGCAATGCCAGGCTAACCACAAGCCAAGCTTAGCCAAGTAGCTAGCCCTATTAGGCTGGGAGAGGGATCTCTCCATAGGTTCTCAGTCAAGATGACTAGATCAGCTCAAAGATTTTAGGCTAGGTGTAGTAGCATGAAGGTTTTGAATAGATTTTGTAGGGTTTTTGCTAGATCAGGAGGAGTTGGGCAGTTTAGGTCTCGGAAGCTAGGTCAGAAATGCAGGGTGTTATATGGGGCAAGGTAGGCAAAGGCTTTAACACTCTTTGGCTTAATTGGGTGAGATTTTTTAGACTGGTGAGAAGTTAATAAGGGCATGTGACAATATGGATCCTTCTTGGACTACAGAAAACATGAAACAGTGAATGGCTTCCAAAAGGCAGAGCACTAATACAATGGATTATTTCTATCAAACTTGAAAACATTCAACTAGAAGCAATGAAATGACTGATGGAATACATAAAACATATAAACATATAATCACAGAAGAAGAAACTATACTAAAACTCCATACCACAGGGATCCCATAAAAATAGCTGCAATTCTTATTAATCTCCTGCCAAACTGCTTACAAAGGTGTATAATCAAGGTCTGAGCATCCAACTGAGTCCAACCAGTAAAATGATTGAGAAACTACATGATATAGACCTCAAAACAACTAATCCTAGCCTCAGGGGTCGAATCCATAAGAGGAGGAGCAATTGCACAAAAGACTGAACTGATAGCTAAAGACTAGGGTGGTCAAATTGACTCATCCCTGTTATGAAGCAATTTGATTCATTACATACCACATTGGCCATTCATCTGATGTATCTACGCTAGGCAACAAAAAACACACTTAAACTACATGATAATTAATAATTACATAAGTGAAAAATAAAAATCCCACAGGTGAAAAGTATTTTCTAAGAGAAAGAGTGAAAAAATTGGTTTCCTGTCAAGTGCGTAGCACGAGTGTCAAACGTGCAGCATGTGAAGGAAGTGCGTAGTGATAACATTGCTTGTTCATTGAATTCAAGTCTCGGCATGTTGATGTCTAAATCATGCATGCGACCATGTTCTAGTTGTGATCAGAGTCTTCACTTCATATGTGCTTTTTGTATTAGCCATGAAAGCATCTTTCACACTCACACACAGAGTCACATTCACTATTGTGCAAGCGTCGTCTCAATCAATGCATGATCAATCATGAGTGTCATTATTGTTGCTTACACAATCAACTAGTCTTGTTAAACATATGTGTCTTGATGGTTTGGTCGTTTCATCGTGAAGTCATGCGAGTGTGTGTTTGTATGATCACCTATGCATCTTTCGATAATTCACACACTTGGCCATTTTTGCTGAAGGTTCTGGCGACCTAAATTCCCTATGATAGCCAAACCATCACCCTACCATCAACTGTCAACCGGAACAATGTAGAAGCGCCAAGCTAGTATTTTCAAGCTACATTACTCGCAAGCAATCCAATCAACTCTCATGCTAGCCACCTCAACAACTGGACCCAGTAGTCAGCCCAAGACTGACTCCCCTCAAAAATTGCATAGAGGCCACTGACATCACCCACTTAACTAACTAAGCAAATTGTGCAGACAGGCCGGATAGACACCAAGTTCCCGTCCCTGTTTCCCTCATAAAATTGAGTAGCTTTCCGAGTCAATCATCCCAACAATTGACCAACTACTCATCTGAGAAATTTCAAAATGTTCATGGGGAGGCCTTCTGCTTCCCATGAGTTAGCTCAACTCAACAATTGTGTAGAGATGATCAGAAGGTCGGCCTCTTAACCTCAGTGCAATTTTCCTTACAAGAAACCCCAAATAGCAAACTCCCAGTTCCCTCTGGGAATTGCACAGTTTCTACTACCAGTCTCCCTAGTAGAAAACTTGCAGTTCCCTATGGGAATTGAGTAGTTCTGGCTACCAGTGATTGCGGCAGCCAACTGGAAATTCCCTCTAGGAATTACATAGTTTTGGCTACCAGTGACCCAGGAAGTTCCTGAGAAAAACTATGCAATCCTTACCTGCAGACCCTTCATGCAGCCCAATCCGTTCATATGAAAATTGCACAAATCTGGTTGTCCAACCCCACTGTCTGTTATTTCTAAAAAATGTGCAGAGCATGCCTACCCTACCTTTAAACAACCCAAACTGTTCCTCCCAAAGTCTACGCAATTTTGCCTCCCAGCCAAGCTAAACCTTGCAGAGAGTCACTTTTAACTCAAATTTCCTGTCTCCATCTCTCAGTGACTCTTGCATACTTTTCAACAGTAGTTCCCCGGAGCCATCATCCTGTATCTCAGCCTTGCTGCCTCTTTCGATCACCTACACTGGAATGATCATGTGTGATGGTAGACTAAGAAGTTTTGAATTTGATGTAGTCTCTTCATGAGTGACTGCAGGTATAGGTACACCAATGCACATGGAAAGTCGATGAATGGGATGAACAAAGAAAGCACATGCAAAATGACAGGTTCACCAATAGATGAACATATGAAGCATGCGAAGTGGATGATTGTGATGAACAAGCACCTTCGCGAATGGATGAACCTATCAAACCTTCCAACATGAAAGCAAGAAACAACATGCTAAAGCTTCATTAAGTGAATAAAGGACCATTGAAGACTCCATGCACTTTGCCATGTAGAGGTTAAGCTCTCATACACCAGGAAGACATCCATCACCCAGCAGCACTATATCTCGGCATGCACCCCAAGAGTAGCACGAATGTACTAGCATTGTCATGTTAAGTCATGTTGAGTCACATCATGAGTCATGTCACCCACATCCTCACTATGGCCTTGTTTTCAACCAATGTGATGTAACGTGGAAGTCCAAGAGACCCACTTGTTGAACAAATAGTCATGTAAGTCGAAGAGTCATGGAAGTCAAACGGTAATGAGGGTAGCTGAATAGCCACAAGGGTCAATTTCACCCTTGGATATAAATACCCCCTCATTTTGTACATGTAAATGACTTTTCACCTCAACTCCTCCCACTTAGACAAGAGATTTTGTAATCTTTTCTTTGAGGAGTATGTAGTGGCTATAACGCTCTGCTGACGAGGTTAGTGATATATTGTGTAATGATGTGTCCTAGAACTTTTACTTAATTCAGAAGCTTGTTAATGGGCCAACACGTTTTCACACATGTATTGTATTTGTTGTAAGATTGCTCTTTAGCACTTGTAATGAATGTTGATTTAACCTTTGTTCTACATCTGAACTACGTCATTTGTTGTAATACATAATCTATTAATGGAAACGTGTTGTACATGTTGTTAATGTTGTCTCGTCTGTATCAACTGCGCTGCCGGAAGTTGCGTATTTCCTTTTGTGTTGTTTGTTCCTATCTAAGTTGGGATTGATCCCTTTCAGCCTAAAACTCACCTTCACCTTCTTCTCCTCATGGTGAAAGAACCATTGACACAAGTACACTTACACTCACCAAGCACACGAACCTCACTTCTCGAAGGCAAAGCGAACCACTCTCCTGTGCTCACAAGCAAGAGTTGAGGCAAACCCTTAAGAAAATGGTGACTGGGCCATCATACAAGATGGGACTCCCACACCAAAACGTGAGAGGTCTAGTTGGGACTTTATACCGTAGTGATCCCTTGAACGTCGGTAGGTCCAGCACCGTCAACAACATGAAAAGTTTTAGTTGGACCAAATTGAATTTAACCATATTTGAGTTTTCACTTTTGTATCATGGTTTGAGTGTGTTGTTGTAGTGCATTGATTCCTAACTATGTCACTTATGGTAGGCATGCTACATGACATGTCAACTGTGTTTCTTACTTTGAAGAGCAACACTTAGACGTACATGTATATGAGGCATCACAAAAGATTATGTAACTTATATGTGTTTATTAAGTGTGCCACACATGGGAGTCTCATATATGGTGTGTTTAGTATAAATTATTCACAATGAAATTTAAACAACAAAATGCCATCCATATAACATTCCATGTCTCCTTAAAAGTCATGAATATAAATAATACAAATGACATCGCAAGGAAAGTCCATAAGCATAATGTTTATGTTACCTCCATGACAAAATGAGACTATCCACACTTCACCTTAGTTGTTAACTAGGTTTTCCACACATATCCTTAACTAGCATAAATTAATAAAAGTTGGAACAAGCGAGACTCCCTAAACACATTATTCAATATCCACCAAAATAAGAAATTTTAGGCATAAGGTATGCTTTTCAAATTCCAAAAAATTGGAATTATCAAGTTCAACATTAGCAATTGTTAAAATTCTAGAAAACTAGGGTTTTCAAATCACACATCACTATGGCTTTCTAAATTCCACATAAATATATATCGACATGCATTGCCAACTTGTGATCCAAGGTTAATATCATATATTTACTTGCATTGTATAATTATGCACTCAAATATGAACTCACTGTATTTCACATCATTTATATCTTATGTGCATCATTTGTGTTGTTAGTTAAGGTCACCACCTATATGTGACATCTAATATGGTTTACTATGGCTAAAGTGAGCATTTCATGAGTGCATTGAAGCTTATTTATGTCACTTATGATAGGTATCTTACATGGAATGTAAGCTATACGTTTCACTTTGAAGAGTATCACTTATATGTACACTTCCTATAGGGAATATCCTTAAATTATGTCACTTATATGTGTTCTTATTATCTATGTTGCTTATGGGAGTCACCTACACATTTGTTGTGTATAAATTAGTTAAAACAATAGCTAAACAAAACAATTCAATCTACATAATGTTTTTTGGTTTCATAACATTCATAAATATAATGAGCAAAGATAACATCCAAGGAAAGAGCATAAGGAGAAGGTTTATGTTGATCTCTTAAAACAAAATGAAGTTTTCCATACTTTTTTATATCCATAAACATGATTTTCCACATTAATCCTTAGCCATCATAGCCTAATACAAGTTGACACAAGTGATACTATCTAAAACCTTCATAGTGCTTTGGGTGAGACTGTAGCCTGCGCTATGAAGGATGTTACTGAAAGGGAGAGTAGTGTAGGTTTGTGTTGGTTGGCACAACTAACTTTGAACCTAGGTCAAACCCCCTAAGCCAACATACCCTCAGGTTTGACCATAGATCTATCTGCTAATTCCAACATAGTAGGGGTAGGAAGAAAATCAAAAGATCCTATATGGGACAATGTTTCTCTTGTCATTACATTAATGGATGCACCTAAATCAATTAAGATATTTATTATTGGGTGGTATTAACCACAAGGATTCTAGGGTCTGCATACTTTTTAGACACAAATCCGGTGGACATAAGGCTTGTAAGTTTTCTACCTACTTGGATTGTAGTGGGTTCTTTATTTTATCTCCCTACCTTTTTGGTGCATAGTTCTCTAACTTTTTTAGCATAAATTGGGATGTCCTTAATTTCTTGTAGTAGGGGGATCTTGATGCATACATTTATTAATTCTGATACTAGATCAAATTCACACTGTTTTATTATTTCTTTGACCTCCAACCTCTCTGGAAAAGGAGGTTGGAAAGTTTGAGATGAGGAAGGTTCTTGTGATTTTGGAATGTGTTGTTCTACTGTTATTTATAAATTTCCTATTTCAGGTATATCAAGGGTTTCTTCCTCCATAATCTCTTCAATACTTTATGGTTGGGTCACCACTTTTCTTGACCTAACTTTAATTTCATGCAAAGATGCAAGAAATTCATGTAGCAAAGGTACAAAAATTTCCTGCAGAAGCTGTAGTATGATGCAATAGGTAGGATAAGTGGGATAAATGGTTTCTCCAACACTGTGAGTAGGTTCGACAAGTTTACTGTTGGAATTGGATATTGGCTGGGTAGGAAGTTGTGTGGGACGTGGTTGAGTTGGTGGAGCATGCAACTGAAGTTGTGGTTGTGGCATGGGTTGTAGTAAACAGAAATTTTGAGGGGCGAAATTTGGTGCAAGAGGGTAAGGAAAGTTTCCATACCAAGGTTCTTGTGGAGGCCAAGGTTTCCAAGGCATTGAAAAATCCCACATCTAATTCTAAGTATAAGGAAATTGAAAATGTTGTTGTGACATATGTGCACGATGTGGTGGCCATGGATTTTGAGGTTCCATTGCATAAAGTGCATTGACAACTTCTTGATCTGCTAAGTATGTTGCATTAATCTCTCGAAGAGAAGGACATTTATAAGTAGAATGATCAACTTCAAATATTTAACATACCTCTATATTAGATGCAAGAAAATCCCTCAAGGGATGTTTCTTCCTACATTTGGAGGAGAACATAGCCATGGCCATTTCCACTTCCTCATGTTTCTTGTTAGCCTGCAAAACATCCAACTATTAAGATAAAGTGCCGAGAATGTTAGTTTTAAAAATTTCAAATAAATTTCCCATTTCAGCTCTGGTTACCCCAACCCCTGCAATAGATTTGGTGAATCTCGAAAAAGTATCTCTTGATCCTCTCCCAACCTTAGAATTTCCCCACGAATATTGTCGACATAACTCACACACATCATCATAACTCAATTTTAATACATCACATGATCCCATAAAGTTCAAAACCTCTAGAGATTCTTGTCTTATGGCCCTTAGCAAAATTGTTCCCAAGGTTTCTTTGCTCAACTGGTTCTTCTTGGATCTTTGCATATTGTACTGGAATCTTTCCACGAATTCCTCTAGGCTTTGCTCCTCCTTCTGGTTCATGGAAATTATTTCTTCTCTGATGTCCCTAGTTTTACAGTAATCTTGATACTTTCTCAAGAATACCATCTTCATGTCATCCCATGTTGAAATGGAGTTTGGACTCAATCTCATAAACCACCTCAAGGCTACATATTTTAATGTGGTAGGAAAAAACTTCAACTTTTGAGAATTTGAAGAATAGTCGTAACTCCTACACAATACATCAAACTCGAATACGAAGGCATCAGGATCTTCACTAGAGGTACCAATACCCTCTATATGAGTCATATCGAACCAAAAGGCAATGGGACCTTGGTGAGCTACAAATCCTTCAAAGCCAGCTATCTGGAACTTTGGTTCTTGAAGAGGTTTGAAGAGGAATTCCTCTTCAGGATGACCACTAAGTAAAGATGATGTCCCCCTAGTAAGAGGAGATTCTTGATGAGCAGCAACAAAATATTCTTTAATAGAAGGATCCTTCTCTGCTGTGGGGGTATTGATCTGCGTAGGATCAGTTGTCGATCCTTGTTCTGAACTGTCAGTCCTTGGCTCATATTGTCGTGACTGCTTTTCCTTGTTCTTTACAAACTTATTTTTCCCTTTTAGTTTATTAGTGAATAAAGTGGTGCTCACACCACCATTAAAAATATTTGAAAATTTATATTGGCCCCTATTTAAAAAATTAAAAACTTCTAATTACCAAACAATCAGGACATGGCTTTGGAGAATTGTGATGTTTGGAAGTGCATAGACCTAACCCCACGCCTTACCACTTTAACTCCCCCTTTCCTGAAAAAACTCAGAGAAAAGGAAATCACACTAAAACACTTTCAATATCATCCCTTAGAACCTCCCCGACAATGGCGCCAAAATGTTGGGGGGAAATTATAAATTTATAATTTGAAACACATAAATTAATTATCAACGAGGGGTTATTTGTAACCTTGTGAGCAAAATATATGAAGGCTGAAACTTCCAGTACAAAAATACCACTCGCACAATCCAAAATTTCCCTTCTCTCTCTCAAAAGTTAGCATCAAAATTTATGGAGAAAATAATTCATCTCTCCACAACATCTAAGATTTATCATGAAGATTAAGAGAAATATTAAGAATCAAACAACAATTTAAATCATACTCATTCCAATCATTCAAACTTACAAATCTCAACACAAGATTCATGCCTAGTTTTATCTTTTAGTCAAACTAAACCATTCATGCAATAAACTCAAACATTAACCATGAAAGGAACATGCTACCATGAAAATAAAGAAGAGAACTCAACTGTGTGCTGATCTACTTTCAATACATAAAAGATAATTAAATCAAACATGAACTACAACTATTGGGTGGTAGTAACCACAAGGATTCTAGGGTCTGCATACTTTTCAGTCACAAATCTAGTGGACATAAGGCTTGTAAGATTTCTACCTACTTCGATTGTAGCGGGTTCTTTCTTTTATCTCCTTGGCTTTTTGGTACATAGTTCTCTAAATTTTTTAGCATAAATTGGGATGTCTCGAATTTCTTGTAGTAAGGGGATCTTGATGCATACATTTCTTAATTAGGACACTAGATAAAATTCACATTGTTTTATTATTTCTTTGATCTCCAACCTCTGTGGAAAAGGAGGTTGGACAGTTTGAGATGAGGAAGGTTCTTGTGATTTTGGAATGTGTTGTTCTTCTATTATTTATAAATTTTCTGTTTTAGGTATATCAAAGGTTTCTACCTCCATAATCTCTTCAATACTTTATGGTTGGGTCACTACTTTTCTTGACCTAAGTTTAATTTTGTGCAGAGACGCAGGAAATCCTTGTAGCAAAGGTACGAAAATTTCTTGCATAAGCTATAGTGTGATACAATAGGTAGGATAAGTGGGATAAGTGGTTGCTCTATCTTTGTGACTAGGTTGGACAAATTTATTGTTCGGATTGGATATTGGCTAGGTAGGAAGTTGTGTGGGACATGGTTGAGTTGGTGGAGCATGCAACTGAAGTTGTGGTTGTGGCATGGGTTGTGGTAAACAGAAATTTTGAGGGGCAAAATTTGGTGCAGCAGGGTAAGGAAAGTTTCCATACCAAGGCTGTTGTGGAGGCCAAGGTTTCCAAGGCATTGAAAAATCCCACATCTCATTCTAAGTATAAGGAAATTGAAAATATTGTTGTGACACATGTGCAGGACGTGGTGGCCATGGATTTTGAGGTTCCATTGCATAAAGTGCATTGAAAACTTCTTGATCTGCTAAGTATGTTGGTTTAATCGCTGGAAGAGAAAGAAATTTATCAGTAGAATGATCAACTTCAAATATTGGACATACCTCTATATTAGATGCAAGAAACTCACTCAAGGGATGTTTCTTCCTACATTTGGATGACAACAGAGGCATGGCCTTTTCCACTTCCTCATGATTCTTGTTAGCTTGCAAAACATCCAACTGTGAAGACAAAGTGCCAAGAATGTCAGTTTTAAAAATTTCAAATAAATTTCCTATTTCAGCTCTGGTTACCCTAGCCCCTGCAACGGATTTGGTGAATCTCGAAAAGTATCTCTTGATCCTCTCCCAACCTTAGAATTTCCCCACGAATATTGTCAACACAACTCACACACATCATCATAACTCAATTTCGATACATCACATGATCGCATCAAGTTCAAAACCTCCAGAGATTCTTGTCTTATGGCCCTTGGCAAAATTGTTCTCAAGGTTTCTTTTCTCAACTGGTTCTTCTTGGATCTTTGTAGACTGTACCAGAATCTTTCCATGAATTCCTCTAGGCTTTCCTCCTCATTCTTGTTCATGCAAATTATTTCTTCTCTAGTGTCCCTGGTTTTAGAGTAATCTTGATACTTTCTCGAGAATACCTTCTTCATGTCATCCCATGTTGAAATGGAGTTTACACTCAATCTCATAAACCACCTCATGGCTGCATATTTTAATGTGGCAGGAAACAGCTTCATCTTTTGAGAATTTGAAGAATAACTATAGCTCCTACACAATACATCAAACTCGAATAAGAAGGCATCAGGATCTTCACTAGAGGTACCACAAAAATTAGGCAAAGAAGAGGTAGAACTTTTTTTCATCTCACTGGCCCCAACAAAATCCTTGATAGGAAATGTGAATGTAATTGGTTCCTTTTACTTCTCACGATAGTCCCCATATGTATTACCAATACCCTATATATGAGTCATATCAAACCAAAAGGTAGTGGGACCTTGGTGAGCTACAAATCCTTTAGAGCCAGTTGTCTGGAACTTTGGTTCTTGAAGAGGATTGAAGAGGAATTCCTCTTCAGGATGACCACTAAGTAAAGATGATGTCCCCCTAGTAAGAGGAGATTCTTGATGAGCAGCAACAAAAGATTCTCTAATAGAAGGATCCTTCTCTGTTGTGGGGGTATTGATCTGCTTAGGATCAGTTGTCAATCCTTGTTTTGAAGTGTCAGTCATTGGCTCAGATTTTCGTGACTCCTTTTCCTTGTTCTCTACAAAATTCTTTTTCCCTTTCATTTTATTAGTGAATGAAGTGGTTCTCACACCACCATTAAAAATATTTGAAAATTTATATTGGCCCCTATTTAAAAAAATTAAAAACTTCTAATTACCAAACAATCAGGACATGGCTTGGAGAATTGTGATCTTTACAAGTGCGGAGGCCTAACCCCACGTCTTACCACTTTAACTCCCCCTTTCCTGAAAAAACTCAGAGAAAAGGAAATCACACTAAAATGCTTTCAGTATCATCCCTTAGAACCTCCCCAACAATGGCACCAAAATGTTGGGTGAAAATTATAACTTTATAATTTGAAACACATAAATTAATTATCAACCAAGGGTTATTCGTAACCTTATGAGGTGTTGTGCAAAATATATGAAGGTTGACACTTCCAGTACAAAAATACCACTCGCACAATCCGAAATTTCCCTTCTCTCTCTCAGAAGTTAGCATCAAAATTTATGGAGAAAATAATTCATCTCTCCACAACGTCTAAGATTTCTCATGAATATTAAGAGAAATATTAAGAATCAAACAACAATTTAAATCATACTCATTCCAATCATTCAAACTTACAAATATCAACACAAGATTGGTGCCTAGTTTTATCTTTTAATCAAACTATACCATTCATGCAATAAACTCAAACATTGACCATGAAAGGAACATGCTGCCACAAAAATAAAGAAAAGAACTCGAAATATGTACAGATCTACTTTCAATACATAAAAGATAATTAAATCAAACATGAACTACAACTATTTGAGTTGTGAGTGAAGGGGGCCCTCCCTCACTGACAACCCTTTGATAAATGAAGGGTTTACAACAAAATCAACATAACATAAGTTTATATTGATCTAGAAAATAAAACATTACATCAGTACAAAGGTACGATATCTCTCTCTCAGCCTCTATTTATTAACCTTTCCTATTACCCTCCCAGTGCCATTACAAATCAAATCCATTGTTCTTATACATCCTGCAGGCTAGTGCCTTTGCCTAACTAAGTAAAAATTACAACTCTTTGTTAAAATAAGGCAAATACATAGTAAATAGAAATTGTTGGTTTTCTCCATGACTAGAAGCATGGAGCAAACCAAGATTAGATGAACATGAACCACTTTTCCCAAAATTGGCTGAAATAAGAAGGACAAGAGCTCAACAATTGAGAAATCTAAATCTAGAGTGGCTGATAGGATAGAATCCACATGGAAGGTTTTTCCAACAAAACCCATGTGTAGGTTTTAACCCCATACAGAAATTACTTGCATACGAATTCTAAATCATAGGAAAAAAGTAAAAATATGAGAGAATAACACATAAAGCACATATACACAAAGATTTCCCACTGGATCCCAAAACCGGGACTACCAGCTTGATTTTTCATTATGTTCCTTTCAATGTTACAATACATATTTATACATGCCGAAGCATCTAATGCCATGGACCCAAAACCATCGTGTGCAAAACCATGGACCGAAAACCATAGGTAGGTTCGCCCAACCTAATATAGGGTCCCAAAAAAAAAATTCCAGGGCGCTGCCCCGGATCCTGTAGAGGGGGGCTACCCGCCCCCCCTGTGACCCCCCTGTTGTGCAATCGACGCAACGAAGGGGGGGCTCCGCCCTCCCTCTAACCCCCTGGTTCACTACGTAGGTTTTTCATGGAAAGAATATAACACAACCCAACAATCTCCCACTTGTTGTTTTCTTTCCATGGGGGGCCACAAGAGAGCTTAGTCATTTTTCCAGCCCTAAAATGCCCATAGTTTCTCTACACCAAGAGAACTTCCTAGAGCTCACAGATTTTTTCAATGCATCTGCAATATTCTTCAAAATGTGCACCTTTACCAGCAACACCCTTTTGTCTTCTATCATATCCCTCACAAACTGATATTGAACATCAATGTGCTTAGTCTTTGAATGATAAGCAGGGTTCTTTGCCAAGAAAATTGCACTTTTGCTATCACAGTCTATTCTTATAGCTCCTTGTACTAACCCCATACTTGAACACAATCTCTGCAACCAAACTGCTTCCTTGCTTACATGGGTGGCTGCCATGTATTCTCCCTCTGTAGTTGATAATGCCACTACAGATTGTTTCTTACTCATCCAACTGACTGTACCTCCAAATAGGTTAAACACATACCCACTTGTATATCTTCTCTGATCCAGATCTCCAGCCCAGTCTGCATCAACAAA
>APFE031653629.1:7120-33688 GCA_000404065.3 Pinus taeda
ACGCTCTTGTTTGCTCTCTTTTGCTTGTGCAGGTGTTCGTCCGCGAGGATAGCGGAGAATTGTGATCGGCTGGAGCGAAGGAGCGAGAGGATCATCTCTTTGGCAAATATAGCGTTGGAATCCAAGTAGGTTTCTTTTACCCACTTGTTAATTACAACTAGGAACCTGCAGTGTAGCATTGTTTGATTGTTGCTAGACCCCTATTGGGCTAGTAGGGATCGCCTTTATCCGTAGAGGGGATTTACCTCTCCAACAAGGGTGGGTGAATTTCACCAATGAAGTCTGAACCCCATTTCTGAAAAGGCGTTTCAACAGATATTGGCTTGAGGGGTAAAGGTAAGGGTTTTTTCTTCCCCTCAAAAATTTGACATTTGTGACAGGAGGTCACATATTTTTTAACATCAACAAACAAGGTAGGCCCGTAGAAACCAACTCTAAGGATTTTATTTGTAGTGGTCTTCCAGTAAATGTGTCCTCCATAGTCACTTGCATGAAACTCTTGCAAAACTTTGTCAGATTCATATTTTAATAAGCAATTGAGAAGAATACCTTCATGATCTCTCCAAAATAGAGCATTGTCTAATATACAAAATTTCAAGTATTTCATCTTCAAAAACTTGCTGTTAGTCCTAGATAATTTAGGAGGAGCTTGTAAATTTTGTAAAACATAAATAATATCAGCATACCAAGGAGATTCAATAAAGGCATGGCTGATTAGTGGAGTCGCCATCTCCTCTTCATTATCTATTTCTGCAATAAATTTTATATCCAAGGGCTGATAGTTTGATTCAGCCATGAGCTTGGCTAAACCTTGGCCCTTGATTAACTTAGTAGGTTTGATTTCTATATCATACTCTAAAATAGTAGCAATCCACTTTTCCCTCTTTCCATCAGGACCATCCTAAGTTAGGTTGTCTTTAACTATTGAATTAGGAACGTAGGCTACTATATGAGAATATAAGATGTATACCGTAAAGTCCTTAACGACTTTGACTAAAGCCAAGGCTTGTTTTTCCATTATATTATACTTCAAGGGGGAATCTCTCAGAGCTTTGCTGAAGAAAGAAATGGGTTGTTCATAGCCCTGGTCATTTTTTTCCAATAGAACTATAGCAATTATGTGCTCAGAAGCAAAGGAAAACAAGATGAAATCTCTGTCAAATTTAGGACTGATTAACATAGGTGTTTTAGTCAAGGCTAGTTTAATGTCTTCAAAGGATTTTTTAGCCTCAATAGTCCATTTTATGGTGGAGTCCTTTTTCAACATGTTGTTTAGTGATCTAATTAATTATGGTAGATTAGATATAAATCTTCTAAGAAAATTAAATTTTCCTAAGAAAGCTTTTAACTCTTTAATGTTCCTAGGGTATCTTATTTGCAGGATGGCTTCTATTCTTGCAGGGTCTATTCTTATACCATCTTTTGAAATTACATGACCTAACAACTTTCCTTATTCTAACCAAAACAAGGACCTTTTGGGGTTTAAGGAGATTCCAAATTTCTTGCATTTAATAAAAAATTTCCTTAAGTGATCCAAATGTTGATTTTCAGATTTTGAAAATACAGTAATATCATCTAAATATATCACAAGGAAATCATGAATTTCTTTTGCAAAGGCTATATCCATAGCCCTCTGGAAAGTGGCTCCTGCATTCATTATCCCAAAAGTCATTTTTACATACATAAATGTGCCCCGAGGAGTAGTAAAGAAAGTTTTGGGTTGGTCATCTGAATGAACCAAGAATTGATTGTAATCAGAAAACCCATTCAACAATGAGATTCTGGTTGATCCAACTACTCTCTATAAAATGTGGTCCATTTTGGGGAGAGGGTAATTGTCTTTTAGTGATACTTTGTTGAGGTTTCTGAGAGCCACACAAAGTCTAATATCACCAGTTTTCTTTCTATTTGGCACCAAGTTTGAGACCTAATTAGAAAATATGATTGGGGAAATTATTTTGGCATCATACATCCTCTGAATTTCTTTTTCAATTGCAGGTAATAAGACAAGATTAATCCTTCTAAGCTTTTGTTTGTAAGGATTTTGATATTATTTAATAGGAATTGTATGCTGGATGATGTTGGTGTCATAGGATTTCAGGTCGTCATAACTCCAAGTAAAGACATCCCGAAATTCTTTCAAAAACTCAATATATTTCACTTTTTTCAGTTGGGGGTAATGATTTTGAAAGTTTGATCAATTTAGGGTTTTCATTCGTCCCTATATTACATTCCTCTATATCAGATCTTGAAGGTTCCATTTTAGGTTTCCTAGGAACATTGTTTGAATCAAATAAATATTCCAGAGGGGTTAATCCATTTGGTAAGAAATTATCCTTGAGATTAATTACTTTGGTTTCTTCACTGATTATTTCATCAATCTCGATTTGCACTAAGTTATCTACATCTAACTTGGTAAATTATGTTGAGTTGAGTCTATCTATTTCATCACCTTCTACCTCATTTATTTCTATCTCATCCTTAGTGTCAAGATCTATCGATGTATCAGTATCTATATTGTTATTGGTAAATTCCTCTTCTGAAATTAAAACGTTATTTATATGTTTATCATTAGAAAATATTTTCCAATTCTTCAAATTATCTAGAATTGCAGGTCTGTGCCTAACGTCAGCAGTGTAGTGATGGTTAGGTTGGAAGGGTAATTTGTAGGTGCTGGAAAATATTTCTAAACTATGGGCTTGCATGTTGTGTTTTCTAGGAATTACTGCAAGCTTTGTTTCTAAGAAAGTGTTAAGTATTTCTATGATAGTTCCCCTATAACAACTTAATCTAGGGTCCTTTGTCGTATATACAACGTCAATCCGTTTTATAATTAGTTCAGAGTCTCCCACGACAAAAACTCTTTTAGCTCCTAGATTCCTAATTAACTTAAGGCCTAAAATTAATGCTTCATATTCGGCCATATTGTTGGTATATTTAAAATTCAATCTATATGCATGGCCTTCTAAGTAATTATTTTCCAAATTATATATCCACACTCCTGCTCCTAACCTATTGACTGAGCCATCAATTTCTACATGCCATAATATCTCATGATCTATATTTACACTATCTAGTGCAACAAACTTTTCATCATTTATAGCAATTTGACTATCTTGTTCATTGAATAGTTCTATAGTCTGATTAGTTTCTTTTTGTGTAGAAACTGCAATTTATCTTGGCACTATATTAGTATTGTCTAATATTTGTTCTTGTGTTTACTCAACATTATACAGGATAAAGAATCAATATCTGAGTGTATGGAGTAGATGGGAAAGTTTTGAGGCCGATCCTGGCTACTTACCATATATTTCATTAAGGTTTCTCAGTATAGTTTCTTAGGTTGTCAAAAAATAGAGATTTTTGCATATGACATATCTAGTTGTAAGGATCCCTGAAGTTTGGCTCCTCATGATATGGATAATAGCATGCCATACTTTGGTGGGATGTCAGTAACTACAATATCCATAAGGATGCTTTTGGCAGGATATTGAACTAAAGTGACACAGAGATCTTTGATCAATCCTAGACACTTTACCTAATTGGAGTCAAATGAGAATAAGTCTTTGTAAGGCCTTGTAATGTCTAGGTTTAATTTCTCCATTACTGATTTAGGAATTAAGTTGTGAGAGGCCCCAAAATCCAACATTGCATTGTGTATAATTTTGTCATGGATACTAAGGCTAATGTAAAAGGGTGGAACTCCTCCTTCTAATGGTTTGCCATTAACATATGGACCAAATATGAGTTCTGGTTGGTCATCAAACAAGTTGACAGAATCCTCATTTTCAGCAATGTTTAAGGTTTGGTTTATTTGTGATTGATAAGTTTCATGCTTGATGAGTTCTGTTAAAGGGATTGAAATCTTTTGCTTTGCTATCTCTTTTCCCAAATTGAATGGCAAAGAGACCTTTTCTGTTTGAAGGTTTTGAATTTTTGCATCAGGGATTTGAGTAGGCTTATCTTCCTTTCCTTTATTGGGGATCTCCATATGTGGATTTTCAAATATTATGTCTTGAGCTTTGTCCACTGGTTCCTTAGGGGGAATTGAAGTGGATGGTTGATCAGGAGAAGGTTGATCAAAGGTTATGTATACAATTATGGGGCTAGAAGGTTTTGGGTTTTCCCTTGGGAGAATTTGGAGCATTTTTGAAACATGGGCTTCCTTTATTTTCTTGGGTTGATTTTGTACTGTTTTCTTAGTTTGGTTAGGGACATAAACATTGTTTTTTCTTCTTAGATTATACTGTTTAAGTACTTCAAAGATGGCAGAATCATATCCTTGTTTGTAATGAAATGATTCCCCAGATTGTATTTGTAATTGCTGCAACATATACAGTTCCTGCTCATCTTGGGTTAGAAAAACAGTGTCCTCATCATTTATTCTCATTGGGTTAATTTGTGTATCTTGTTCTGGATCTTTTGGATGGGATGTATCTGCATAATTTTCTTGAAAAGGAAACCTAATGTTCTGATATGTTCCATTTTTCCCAATGTTTTGTTTTTTTCTAAAATTTGGGTTTCTAACTGGAGGTGCTTGTTGGTTATCCCATTGAGGCTTCCTGTTCATTCTCTATTCTATCCATTTGTCTTTCCATACTTTTGGCTAAACTATCTATTTTAATGTCAGATGGTGAAGTTTCATCCTTAGCAGTTCCTCTCCTTTCATTTCTAACCCTAGCCCTTTTAGCTAACAAATTAGCTTCTACACTAACAACTACACTTTGTATTTATTCTAATGTTGGGGGATTCCTTTCCGTAAGTTGGTATGCCATATCTGTGTCAAAACCATCAGGGAAATTTATTAATTCTAAGTCAGGTGGGGGTCTAAGGTTAACTCGGATTGCATTATATATATTATTGAATCTAGTGCAGTAATCTTGAACAATTTCCTTAGGTCCTTTTCTAATATTCTCATATTCTTAAAGGATTTGTAAGGGATTCTTTTTCTTTTCCCACCTATCAATAAAAAACCTTTGGAAATTTTCTAGGTCTGCAATGTGGTTGGCAAGAAAGGCTTTAAATCACTTCTTGACATCACCAGTAAAAGTTTGGGAAAAAAGCCTCATCTAGACATCAGCTTCATCTATTTCATGTAGTTCAAAAAAAGCAGACATCTTGTTTACATGTTGCTGGGTAGTGTAATGACCAGTAGCATCAAACAAGAAAGTATTACTCTGATAATCTACGGGCATATCATGAACTTGGGTAGGTAAAACAAGAGGAGCATATCTGTTTGCCATTGCTGTAAGTTGGGAGGGGCTGAGATGTGGGGTTGAGGTACTTGGAGATGATGCAATAGTCGATGAAGAACTAGGGATAGTAAATAATGAATGAGTAATGATAGGTTGGTGAGGGAGTGAAGGTATAAATGGTGGTGAAGAATGGACTTCAGAAGGTATTATTGTTGAAGTTGAAGGGAACAATGGTGAACTCAAAGTAATGGAAAATTGTTCAAAAAGCTTAGGGGTCATGGTAGTATTAGTGGATGATTATGGAGATTCCTTAATGTATTAATCAATTGATTTGTTGGGCTGTTGAATTTCAAGGACTGTAATAAAATTAGGATCTAGAACTGTTTCATCGATTGCATTTTCATATTTTGTTTTAAATAATGAAAGATCAAATGGCACATCAAAAGGAAGTTATTATAAAAATAACCACTCATCAGGACATGAATTATATTTAACTAATGGTGATTGGCTAACCAAACTTTCTTCTTTTTTAGATTTTATTGAAATTAGGTTGGGATTATCAACCACTGGGGCAGGGTTTGGATCTGGATTAGCCCTAGTAAAATGAGTCTTCCTAAAAGCCATAATTTCAAATTTGTTGATTGTTTTTGTGAGATTGTTTCAAAATAACTTCTAACAAATAACTTTAAGTGGCTCAAAATGTAGATTTAGAATTTTCTTAAAGCTTTATTAGCACTGAGGATTCAATGGTCTCCAGTATGGTCTCCACTATGTTATAACTCAGAAATTTTTCTAGAAGTTATTAGAAGAAAGAAAATGACCGAGGTAACCACAAACCAACTTTGGAGCATAGGATCTAGCCAAGCTATGGCTTAGAGAGGGCTCTCTCTATATGATTTAGCTTTGTTTGCTGGGATTTCAAGCTCGTTATGAATGTTCAGGGGGGGTTTTTGATTTGTATTGAAGATTGGATGGTGGGATTCTTGAAACAAATGGATAGAATGATGTCTTTAGACCATTGGGCTATGGAGTCAACAAAAGGGTAGAAAAACTGGATCAACTCACTAAAGGGAATGTTCAAAGGGCAAGCTAGCAGAGTAAAGTACAGGTATTTGGGACAAGGGGGATGAAATGGTTTTAATCAGGGTGAGATAGAAATTAAGGATTCTGAGAATGGGATATAAATGAGGAATAAAGGTTAATCAAAAGCAAAGGGAAATTAAGAATCCTTTGATCTAGATTAGCAAGAAAACAACCTAAACGAAGGAGCAATTAAGAATTCCTTAACTTAGAGATCAGTTGAAAACATTTATATGCCTAACTGTTAAAATAGAATGTAATTGAACAAATTCTGAGATATTGTTCCAGTTATAAGATTAAGATTCAAAAATACATTAAATATTGTGGAAAAAATTTAAGGAAGATAACAATAACATGAGAAAATACTTGTCTTCACTTCGCTTAACACATGAATCCTGTGAAATATCTTGACTTTATTCATCAGTCCAACTTGCTGGCTCTGTCAATGATACAATAGCTTTACAGTCTTTTGATCAATAAATCTATAGAAATGTCTAAGAATCCACCCTACATACATCGAATTGTGAAGTATTCATACAAAAGTTATTACAAAATATCTCAAACTAACTTGAGATTTAATCTAGGAAATACAAATATCTTCTTTCAAGAAGATAGAGACAGCTATTGAACTACTTTCATGCTGTCCCATTTATTGTGGTGTTGTTGGACTTTATAGTTTGGTTTCAGCCCTTTATGTTGCTTTGTTGTGTTAGCACCTAAATCCGCCTCAGGCTGAAAGAAGGCAGAATTCAGGGTAACCAAAAATCACGCTCAGTCTGGTAGCTAGCCCTACCAGAATAGGAGAGGGCTCTCTCCGGGTCACACTTAGTGAATAGATGAACGAGAAGGAATGAGATGACTTTCAAACGAACTATTTATCTTAGGCTAGTAAGTGAAAATGAAAATAATGAATGATTTTGTGAATGAATGTGTTTCTGGGATGTTATGGGACCACTCGGCTTCAATGAACAAAGAATTTAACATGAAGGTATAGATTATTTCATGAGGCAAGGTAGGCTGAAAGCATAACAATTTAGTTTTGAAATATGGAAAAATGGAAAGATTGATTAAGAAGTTGAAAAGGGCATGGGCGACATGAATCCTTTTTAAACAAAAGAATGAACATTGTATATGAAATTTTCCCACAGGTAGAGAAATAGAATTGAATTCTACCTGATCTCACTCGAAAAATCTCACCAAAAATGAATATGAAATGAAACTATGGAACATAACAAGGAGATGGAGAGATCGATTAAGAAGGTGAAAAGGGCATGGACAACATGAATCCTTTTCAACAGAAGAATGAAATGGTGCACATGAAATTTTCCCACAAGTAGAGCAATAGAATTGAATTCTACCTGATCTCACTTGAAAAATTTCACCAGAAATGAATGCGAAATGGAATAAAAAACATAACAAGATACATATGAAACGTAAGAGAAACACTTGCTATTCTCACAACCACAGGAATCTCATGAAACAGAGCTACTGCCTTTCATTAATTCTCTGTAAAAATATACAATGCAGAAACAAAGTTTCTTTCCCACAGTCTCCGAGAAGTTACAAGCCAACCAACCCTTTGCAAATAAATTGCATACAATATATAGAATGTGTGAGGAAGAGATAGAACGCCCAGGGGTTGGGAAGTTACTCAAATCATTTCGAAATGGAGATGGAGAGCCAACCATTAGCTACAGGTGCAGTGCTGCAAATATGACATTTGGCTTTGGGGTGACCGTTTGCCTTCCTTCGCCACGTGGATAGAAGCCAATCTAGAGAAAAAACACTTTAAATTCCACCTTTGGTGCCAAAAAACCGAAGTGTAGATGAGCAGGCCCACTTGGAGAAGTCGCGAACCGAAATTTCACGAAACAGAAGCAAATTGACAATTTTTCATCTGTGCGTCGCGCTACTTTGGGGCACTTCTAGGTGTCCAAAAATTTCCCAAGTGGGCTGGTTGGAAAGCTTGGCCTATATACTTTCTAACCCCACTGGATTTTCTAAATTTGAAGCTCATTCATCCCTCCAAATCTTCATTCTCCGAAGACTTCTTTCTGTGTGTCCAAAAAGTGGTAGAAAGGCCATGTTTGGGTGTTTTTTGACCTTTAGGAGACCCAGAACTTATCAAAATTTCTAGCCCGAACACCAGTAGATGTATTTTTCGATGCTGAATCCAAAAATGAAAACATTTTCTAGATTGGAGTGCTAGAATTTTAGCACCGCACAGGGTACGTGGTGCACAGGGAGAAAATCCCTGTTTTTCGCCCAAAAAATTTCCCTGTGACCAAAATTTGCCCAAATTTTTTGAGATTTGGGCTGGAAGTTATCTATGGGGTTCTTTTCTGAGTCAAGGAGGCCTCAGCCAAGATCATGAGCCTATCTTGCTCTTTTTCCCTTTTTGCCCTTTTTGTGGCTTTCCTCGGTTTTGCTTTCAAACTCCTTATTCGGGCTCTCAAACTCAAGTTTCGTGCCCTGTAATGACGAGACATGTGTCTCAGCAGTGTGTTGTCTTTGTCAGCCTTGTTCAACATTTTTTCCAGGTGCATGTTGACTCTCTCAAGAATAGACTCACGATCATCCATAACCTGTTGCTCCAATGAAGTGAATTCAATCCTCCTCTGCTGGGCAGTTAGGCGATCCTTACGGATGTTCTGCAACTCCATGATCACATGCTGGTCTTCCAACTGTTTGTTCCTTTGCTCCAGATAGTTGATGACCCATCTGGACCTCTCGAAATTGAGTATCAAGTCTTTGATTTCTATGTCCTACTCCTGAATAATCATCCTAAGTTTGGCATTTTGTGCCTCTATCTCTTCATCTGGAATGAGGATGACACTGGTCCCTTGAGCACCTGATGGCTCACCCAAAGGCCCCTCCTCATGCATTGGCTCCTTACCTCTATCTTGTTCCTGTGTTTTCGATGTCGGAAGCGAGGCCCCTTCCACCCCAGCTGGAGATAACACTCGCTTTGCTGCTACAAACAAAGGCCTGGTGCTTTTCGGATAGCCTCTCTGATATGTGATGGAAAATGGCACCACAGTGGTCTCATGGCGCTCATGTTGATGAGAAGTACCCCCTATCTCATGTTTTGCCTTTGATACTACCTGTGGAGTGCTGAAGAAGTCACGAGAGATGAAGTCCTCCCAAGCAATTCCCTGCAATCCCAAATGATGGTCCACCAAAATCTGGATAAGAGCAAAGTGATATACGCTGTTGAGCTATTGCCGAGGGGTCTTGTGCTGCATGAATTTTCTCATCGTCTCTATGTTCCCACAAATGAAGAATGGGAGGTTCATCATACGCACCCTGGTGAAGTGCATGAGTAACCTGATGTGATAGGCATAAAGGCGAGAAAACCTCCCCTCACAACTGAAATATTTCATGATCAATCTCATGAGCGGAGCATAATCTGAATGGGAAAACTCTCGTGAGCTGACTCAAACAACTGGCTTTTATGTAAGGTTCATAAAGTTCCCTCTCCACCTTCATCTTCTTGTGCCACTGTTCTCCAACATTCAGTATGCCTGTTGCCACTGATATGGTTTCGGGTGTCAATGTGAAAGTGACCCCTGCCAAGATAGACTGTCCTCCATGTAGGTGAAGTGCAAAGAGGTGGGCCAACTCATGATGAATATTGACATTTGCCACCCTCTGACGAAATTAAAAACATGCCAAGTGCTAGAAACAAGACATAGTGAGAGGGCATGCTTGCAACTCCGTGAGGGTGTTTGGTTCATCCCTGACATGTCTGCCACTCCTAGGTCTCCGGGGAGCCTATTCTCCTGAAGCTGTATCACTGTGGGTTTCCCCCTCATAATCTGATGAAACTTTCAATTCCATTACTGTTGTTTGTACCCTGAATTTCTTTGCTGCCCTATGAATCCGCTAACCTGATAGATGCTCTGCAAATCTCGTGATTTGATAGCTTTCACAAAGATTTGAGACGGTTTTGCATCGTTTTTGAGCTACTGGATTGTGTGCGCCACGCACTCTTCCCTATGCGCCACGTGCCTTATAAGCGCCACACCTGTGTATTCATTCAATGACGGGTTTGTGTATGCGTCGCGCGTGGTGGGTTCACCGCGCTCCTGCCTGTGTGTGCCGCACTTCCTAAATCACCTACCAACTCACTCAAGCGCTCACCAATCTCACTTTCCCACCTTTCGCAATGTCTTTCTAAGTCTCCAATGGCACAATGGCTTTGCTTTGGGCCACAATATGTATTTATAGTCTTGAGAGAAACTAGTTTGATTTTTTCCTCTTTAAAACCCACTTTCTAATGTGTAGTTTTGCAGCATTTTATTGACCTTTAAAGCACTCTATTTTTACTATTTTTTCTTCGAAATTTGTGGCTCTTTTGATGAAATTTTCGGCATTCATTTGTGGGGATTGTGTGACTGAGCCTCTGGCTTTAACATTCATGACTGCATCTGAAAATGTCAACTGTCGATTTATGGAAAATTTTGTCATAGTTGACCTTACTTGACTTTTCTTCAAAAACAGAATTTTGAAGAGTCGATGTCTCTTGCGGTGATGATGAAGCTTTCTGCACTGCAGGTGTATAAGGTCTCCCTCTGGCCTGCATGGCTTGTTTCTGGACATGTTTTTTCAAAGACCAAACTGATGAGTTTCTAGACTCAAACCAAAAAATGACTTTGTCCTGAAATAGGACCAGACCTTATCTATCAGGAATTTCATTGATTTTTGGATCAAGACCTGAACCAGCATAGGCCCAACATGAGGGGAAATGAGTAGCATTATTTTCTCCGTCAGAACATGACATGTCCCTAGCGAAATGCAACTGGAAGAGAGGAGTGGGACACCTAATCATGAAATGCATAAAGAGTTTTGATCCCTGACAGAGGACTTGACCAGACTGACTCTAACATTGGCTCCAACGGGGGATGGTAGCTCCTATGGAGCTGCTAAGAACAACAGATCTCTGGAGGAGCTAGATAGTGCCTCTTGGTCCATTGGGCTATGGAGTCATCATTTTGATAAACAACACGAGACTCTGAATTATTTACAAAACTGGAGTGACCAAGAAATTGACTCAAACTTGACAATTGGAATAACTCAAAAATTGATTGTACCTACTGAAACCAAACTGAAATAAAAATGGTATTTACAATGACAGTGGAAGCAGCATTCATAGATCAACAGTGATACCATTTGAGCAGTCGACCATTGATCGGCCCTCTAGGACAATCTTCTCCGCTTATTTCCTTCAGAAGAAAGGCATTCTGACCCCTGTATGTTGCGATCTTGAAAGGACCTTTCCACAAATTTTCGAACTTTCCGTGCTTGCCTTTCTCCTCGTTTCTTGCATCCCATTTCAGTTCTACATCGTCCACTTGAAATATATCCATCTTGGCCTTTCAATCATATATTTTATTGATTTTCTCCTGAAATTTGGATGTGTTCTTGAAGACTTCTTCTCTTGTTTGCTGCAAGTGGATCATTTGATTCAACCTTCTCTGCATGGGATCTTCCTCACTGCCAGCCTCCTGAAAGAGTTTGATCACCGGGGCAGCAAGAGAAGCGAGAAATACTGTGTCCACTCCATAAACAAGCTCAAATGGTGACATGCCGATGGATTTTTTGTGAGTGATCCGATCTACCCAAAGCGCATGAACCAACCTCTTGTTCCAGCTCTTCTTATTTATTTCGAGCAGCTTCTTGATGATGTTGACCAAATATTTATTTGAAGATTCCACCAACCCATTGCCTTGCGGATGATAGGCGGTTGAATGACCCAAAATTATGTGATTATGACAAAATTCTACCATCCTTTTTTATTTAAACGCTACTGCATTATCGGTGATTATTTTGTTGGGACAACCAAAGCGAGACAAGATGTTATTTTCGAGAAATGAAATGATTACCGTGTCTGTCGCTTGTCTGGTAGGGGCTACCTCCATCCATTTTGTGAAGTAGTCTGTGACTGTAAGGATCCATCTATGCTATCGGGAAGATGCAGGATGAATTTCCCCAATGAAATCTAATCCCTGCTGTTGAAAAGGAGCGCTCACTTCGATAGGCTTGTATGGCAAAGGATGTAATTCTCGTTTTCCTTCGAAAATTTGACACTTATGACAGCGCTTTACCATCTTATGCACATCAGAAAATAAAGTAGGCCAGTAGTACCTTGCTCTCAAAATTATGTTAGTTGTTGATTTCCAAAAAAGATTACCACCACACTCTCCCTTGTGGAAATCTTCCATGGATTTATTTGCCTCCTCTTCCACTAGGCAGTTTAACAAAATACCACCGGGATCTTTCCAATACAATGCAGAATTCAGAATACAAAACTTGGCAGCTTTCAATTTCATTGTTCTCGCTTTGTTTCTAGTCATGCCATGCGGTGGCGATAGATTTTGCAGCACATATATTATATCAGAATACCATGGGGACAACGCAAACATTTCAGATACCTGAATTGACGTTCCTTCCTCATTATCATCGGTCAGGGTAGCGATCAGATTTATGTCCAATGCATGCAAATTTGATTCAGCCATTAGCTTCGCCAACCCCTGTCCTTTGATCAGCTTTGTAGGATTTATCTCCACATCGTATTCTAGAAAGGATGCAATCCATTTGCCTCTTCTCCCTTTCGGATCGGTCTATACCAAAACATCTTTTACAGCAGTATTAGGAACATAGGCTAGAATGTGAGAATGTAGGATATATACCCGGAAATCTTTCAATGCCTTCACCAAGGCTAGGGCTTGCTTCTCAATGATGTTATACTTTAAAGCTACGTCTCTTATAGCTCTGCTGAAAAATGCAATGGGTCTTTCATGACCCTCTCTCTTCTGCAATAATACTGCTGCCATAGTATGCTCCGAAGCAAAAGAAAATACTATGAAATCTTGAGTATAGTCCGGGCTTACTAGAACTGGAGCTGAAGAAAGGGCCAATTTGATCAAGTTGAAAGATTTTACCGCCTCGTCTATCCATTTCACCTGGCTGTCCTTTTTAAGCATGTTGGTCATTTCTTTCAAGTGTTCTGCAAGATCGGGTACAAAATGACGTAGAAAATTCATCTTACCATTGAATGATTATATTTCCTTTTTGTTTCTGGGCAGATCGATTTGCTGAATTGCTTGCACATGTGCTGGGTCTATATGAATTCCATCTTTTGAAATGATGTGCCCAAGTAATTTCCCTTCTTCCATGGCAAACAAGCTCTTCATATACCATATTTTCGGCATTTTTGAAAGACAATTGTCAGGTGATGCATGTGTTCTTCATCAGACTTTGAAAACACCGTCAAGTCATCCTAGTACACCACCAAAAACACTTCCTTCTCATTTTCAAATGCCAAGTCCATTGCCTGCTGAAATGTGGCACCTGCATTCTTTAAACCCAATGGAATTTTGGCATAGTGAAAGGTTCCCCATGGAGTGGTGAATGCTGTCTTGTCTCTGTCATCTTCATGGATGGAAATTTGGTTATATCCGGAATAACCATCAAGCAGCGACATATGAGATGCCCCCACTACTCACTGAAGTATATGGTCCATCTTGGGCAACGGATAGTTTTCCTTCAATGAGACATTATTTAGATTTCGAAAATCAATGCATAGGCGGATCTCACTGGTCTTCCTACGTACAGGCACTAAGTTAGATATCCAATCTGAAAATCTGATGGGCACAATGATACCTGATTTGAACAACCTATTTACCTCTTTTTCGATGGATGGCAGCAACTTTGGATTTATCCTCCTTAGCTTTTGTCTAAATGGTTTTTGGTTGGGCTTGATAGGGATCGTATGCTGAATGATATTTGTATCATAGGTCTTTAAATCAAAATAATCCCAAGCAAATACATCTGAAAATGAAGCCATCAAACTGATATATTTGTCTTTGATCTTTGGCGGTAATGCTTTAGACAATTTTACCAACTTTGGATTGGCAGTTGTACCGATGTTGACCTCTTCTACACCCTTTTCTATTGTTTGTAATGTTGGTTTGCGGGCTACATCATCCTGATCAAAAAGTTCTTCTAGAGGTATCAAGCCTTTAGGAATGATGTTATTCTTTAGCTACATTATGTCCATTTGATTGATCTGCACTTCATCTATACCATTCCCTTTGTCTTCATCATTTTCCACATCGATTGAGGTTTCTTTGAACTTGCCTTTTTTGAGCAGAAAATCTTTAATCTCCTCGTCATCTTGAAACACTTGCCAATGTCGCTGATTGTCTCGAATGGTTGGATGGTGCTTGACATGGATTTCAAATTTATTGCTAGAGTTCATGGGGATCTTCAAGCTGCTCGCTGCCTTGGCAAGAGCATCAACGATACTATTTTGTATACGAGGCACACATGTCAAGGTGTATTCGGAAAACAACTTCAAGATGTCCAAAACTGCATTTCGATAGGCCCACATCCTAGGATGTTTTGCTTGATATTCACCTCTGACCTATTTTGTTACCAACTTGGAGTCACCATATATTGAAATCCTCTTTGCATTCAACTTTCTAAGAATTTTCAGGCCAACAATCAGAGCTTCATATTCAGCTTCATTATTGGAACATTAGAAGGCCAGCTTGTAGGAGCAAACTCTCACGTTGCTAGGTAATTTGTTTGGGGCGAAGAAAGGACTGCATACCCAAATGCCAATACCAGCTCCATCACTCCCTACTGCTCCATCAAAATCCATGGTCCATAAGCCTTCTTCCTCCTCTTGTAAGTGCTGAAAATCAGTTTGTTGTGCTTTGTCTGCTTGCTGCCCATCGTTTTCAGCTGACTACCCAATCTTTTGCTGCTTTTCTTGTCCTTCTCTCTTCAAGATTTCTTTGAAATTTTCTATTATTTCCGGAATGTCATCTGCTTCTACCATCTGACTATCTATCTCATTTAAACTATTTGAAAACAAAACAAAAGACTCTAAATCTGTATGTACATAGTTAATGGGATGATTTATCGGTTTCTCCTTGCTTGTGATCATATATTTCATCTTTTGTTCCCGATATAACTTCCTCATTTGTCCAAACACTGGGATTGTTGCATAGGAGAAATCTAGTTGTAGTGTGCCTTTCAATTTTTCTACCCAAGACCTAGAAAGAAGCATGCCAAACCTTGGAGGAATATCTGCTACCACCACATCCATCAGGACATTTTTCATAGGAAGCTGATCCAAACTCACAACCAAGTCTTTGATGAGACCTATACATCTTACTCTGCTGGAATCAAATGAATAGAGATCATGATATTGTCGAGTGATATCCAGACCAAGCTTATCCATGATAGCATTGGGCATGAGATTGTGAGAAGCTCCGGAATCGAACATGGCATTATGTAAAATGAAATCATGCAACCTCAAGCTGATGTAGAAAGGGGGCACCTCGTTGTCACGAGACTCACGATTTGATGCTGGTCCAAAAATCATTTCAGGCTGATCCTCTTCTACATTTACCATGTCGGACATTGGGTCCCAATTCAACATTTTAGAAATCTGTCCTTTATAAATGCTGTTCTTTATTACTTCAGTCAAGGGGATGGATATCTTTAACTTAGAAATCTCGTTCTCTAGGCTAAAAGTGGGAGTTTTTTCTACCTCCTTGACTGGGATCTCTTTCCTTTCCTCTTCCTTTGAGGTGGAAGGTTGTTGTGATTGTTCTGCAGGTTTTGATTTGCTGCTCTCCGGACCAACCGCCTCCTTTCCTTTTCTTTGTGTAGTTGATAAATCATTCTTTGTTTTTTCACCCTCCCTCTTTTTCGGAATTGGTATGGTAGGCACGTCTCTGTTTCTAAGTGAATATCATTGTTGTTGTGCAGACAGAACATTCATATACCTCCTTTGATATTCTTTTGATTCTTCTTCCAACACATTGTCACTAGCTAGAATAAAATCAGTGTCTTGGTGTGCAGCTAAATTCACTGCACATTCTTCTTCTTTGGTAATGTAAGTAGGCAACTCATCTAGAATAAAGAGATGGTTTTCTTCGCCTATTACATTCCCATCCTCATCTGACTCTAGTCCATGAACAAAATTCTGCTGCAAAGGTGTTTGTACTGGCTGTTGTGCAGTCTGCTCTTGAGTTCGCTGATCTCTCTGTCTTATCCTATACTATGGTTGCTGCTGACCACGAAAGTTAGGATTCCTCACTTGTGAATCTGGCTTGTCAAGTTTTACCCTTTCAAAAATCTATTCTACCTTTTTTAGAAGCTGATCTATTGCAAAAGATTCTTCTTTCACAATGGTATTCTTCTCTGCTTTCGCTCTAGCTCTTTTGGACAGCAGGTTCGCCTCAACGCTGATCGCAATTCTCTGCATGTCTTCCATTGTGGCTGGTTCCCTTTCTCTCAATTGATAAGCCATATCGGCATCAAAACCATCTGGGAATTTCACCATGGCTAGTCTCACGGGCGGCCTTAGATTATCTGGAATTTCATTGTACACTTTATTGAATCTCATGCAATAATCTTGGATTGAATCACCAGCGTTTCTCTTGATTTGCTCGTATTCGGACAGAATTTGAAGAGGGTTCTTTTTCACTTCCCATCGGTTCAAGAATGTGCCATGTAGGTCTGCGAAGGTGGCGATACGTGCAGCCGGTAAACCTCTGAACCATTTCTTCACCTCACCTACAAATGTTTGTACAAAGAGCCTCATTAACACATTCTCCACAGTGATATCATAAAGTTCACAGAAGTCTGTCATTCGTTCCACTTGTTGCTGCACTGTAATGCCGCTAGGAGAGCCATCAAAGAATGGGATTTTTCTTTGGTAATCAGCGGGCATATCATCTAGAACTTGGGGTAGAACAAGGGGTACAAAACATGCAACCATCATTTTTGGTGGATTTGGCCTTGGCGGTGTTGGAGGAGTGTGCACAGTTTGCAAGGGGCTTGAAATTGGATTTTGGAGTGGTGTCACAATGTAATTATCAATTAATCTATTAGCTCTCTCTGTTTTGAGGTCTACAAGAAATTGCAGATCAGGGACAGTATAATCAACAACCCTTTCGGATTTAAACTCAAACAATGATATCTCGAACTGATCGTCGAACACAAGCTCTTCAAGATACTCAAAAATGTCGGGACATGAATGTGATTTGAACACGGGAGTTATGGTGCTCTCTTGACGAAGGAGCCTGGGGATCAAATTGGGGTTTTCGAAGATATGGGGAGGATCCGGGTCTGGATTGGCTCTGGTATATCGTCTTGAAGCCAACGTGCTATTGAGAAAAATCACAGGACACAACCAACCTGCTCAACCTTTCCAATCCTAAGCTCATCATCCGAGAGCTTAAAATTATTAAGAAACACGGGGATTTGATTTCAAACTTACTCGTTCCCTAGTGGAGTCGCCACTATTTTAGCACCTAAATCCGCCTCAGGCTGAAAGAAGGCAGAATTCAGGGTAACCACAAACCATGCTCAGTTTGGTAGCTAGCCCTACCAGAACAGGAGAGGGCTCTCTCCGAGTCACACTCAGTGAATAGATGAACGAGAAGGACTGAGATGAATTTCAAATGAACTATTTATCTTAGGCTAGTAAGTGAAAATGAAAATAATGAATGATTTTGTGAATGACTGTGTTTCTGGGATGTTATGGGACCACTCGACTTCAATGAACAAAGAATTTAACATGAAGGTACAGATTATTTCGTGAGGCAAGGTAGGCTGAAAGCATAAAAATTTAGTTTTGAAATATGGTGGAACGGAAAGATTGATTAAGAAGTTGAAAAGGGCATGGGCGACATGAATCCTTTTCAAACAGAAGAATGAACACTGTATATGAAATTTTCCCACAGGTAGAGCAATAGAATTGAATTCTACCTGATCTCACTCGAAAAATCTCACTAGAAATGAATACGAAATGAAACTATGGAACATAAAAAGGAGATGGAGAGATCGATTAAGAAGGTGAAAAGGGCATGGACAACATGAATCCTTTTCAACAGAAGAATGAAACAGTGCACATGAAATTTTGCCACAGGTAGAGCAATAGAATTGAATTCTACCTGATCTCACTCAAAAAATTTCACTAGAAATGAATACAAAATGGAATAAAAAACATAACAAGATACATATGAAACATAAGAGAAACAATTGCTATACTCACAACCACAGGAATCTCATGAAACAGAGCCGCTACCTTTCATTAATTCTCTGTAAAAATATACAATGCAGAAACAAAGTTTCTTTCCCACAGTCCCCCAGAAGTTACAAGCCAACCAACCCTTTGCAAATAACTTGCATACAATATATAGAATGTATGAGGAAGAGATAGAACGCCCAGGGGTTGGGAAGTTACTCAAATCATTTCAAAATGGAGATGGAGAGCCAACCATTAGCTACAGGTGCAGCGTTGCAAATATGACATTTGGCTTTGGGGTGATCGTTTGCCTTCCTTCGCCACATGGATAGAAGCCAATCTAGAGAAAAAACACTGTAAATGCCACCTTTGGTTCCAAAAAAATGAATTTTAGATGAGAAGGCCCAGTTGGAGAAGTCGCGAACTGAAATTTCGCGAAACGGAAGCAAATTAGCAATTTTTCCTCTGTTCGCCGCGCCATTTTCTCTGTGCATCGTGCTACTTTGGGGCCTATTTTGGGGCACTTCCAAGTGTCCAAAATGTGCCCAAGTGAGCTGGCTGGAAATCTTGGCCTGTCTACTTTCTAACCCCACTGGAATTTCGAAATTTGAAGCTCATTTACCCCTCCAAATCTTCATTCTCCCAAGACTGCTTTCTGTGTGTCCAAAAAGTGGCAGAAATGCCATTTTTGGGTGTTTTTTGACCTTTAGGAGACCCAAAACTTATCAAAATTTCTAGCCCGGACACCAGTAGATGTATTTTTCGATGCTGAATCCAAAAATGCAAACTTTTTCTCGATTGAAGTGCTATAATTTTAGCGCCGCGTAGGGTGCGTGATGCACAGGGAGAAAATCCCTGTTTTTCGCCCAAAAAATTTCCCTGTGACCAAAATTTGCCCAAATTTTTTGAGATTTGGGCTGGAAGTTCTCTATGGGGTGCTTTGCTAAGTCAAGGAGGCCTTAGCCAAGATCCTAAGCCTATCTTACTCTTTTTCCCTTTTTTCCCTTTTTGTGGCTTTCCTCAGTTTTGCTTTCAAACTCCTTATTCGGGCTCTCAAACTCAAGTTCCGTGCCCTGTAATGACGAGCCATGTGTCTCAGCAGTGTGTTGTCTTTGTCAGCCTTGTTCAACATTTTGTCCAAGTGTATGTTGACTCTCTCAAGAATAGACTCACGATCATCCATAACCTGTTGCTCCAATGAAGTGAATTCAATCCTCCTTTGCTAGGCAGTTAGGCGATCCTCGCGGATGTTCTGCAGCTCCATGATCACATGCTGGTCTTCCAACTATTTATTCCTCTGCTCCAGATAGTTGATGACCCATTCGGACCTCTCGAAATATAGTATCAAGTCTTTGATTTCTATGTCCTACTCCTGAATAATCATCCTAAGTTTGGTATTTTGTGCCTCTGTCTCTTCATCTGGAACGAGGATGGCACCAGTCCCTTGAGCACCTGATGGCTCACCCGAAGGCCCCTCCTCATGCATTGGCTCCTTACCTCTATCCTGTTCTTGTGTCGTTGATGTCGGAAGCGAGGCCCCTTCCACCCCAGCTGGAGATAACACTCGCTTTGCTGCTGCAAACAAAGGCCTGGTGCTTTTTGGATAGCCTCTCTGATATGTGATAGAAAATGGCACCACAGTAGTCTCATGGCGCTCATGCTAATGAGAAGTACCCCCTATCTCATTTTTTGCCTCTGATACTACCTGTGGAGCGCTAAAGAAGTCACGGGAGATGAAGTCCTCCCTAGCAATGCCCTATAATCCCAACTGATGGTCCACCAAAATATGGATAAGAGCAAAGTGATATACGTTGTTGAGCTACTGCCGAGGGGTCTTGTGCTGCATGAATTTTCTCATCCTCTCTATGTTCTCACAAATGAAGAATGGGAGGTTCATCATACGCACCCTGGTGAAGTACATGAGTAACCTGATGTGATAGGCATAAAGGCGAGAAAACCTCCCCTCACAACTGAAGTATTTCATGATCAATCTCATGAGCGGAGCATAATCATATCTCATAAATCTGAATGGGAAAACTCTCATGGGCTGACTCAAACAGCTGGCTTTTATGTAAGGCTCATAAAGTTCCCTCTCCACCTTCATCTTCTTGTGCCACTATTCTCCAACATTCGGTATGCCTGTTGCCACTGATATGGTTTCAGGTGTCAATGTGAAAGTGACCCCTGCCAAGATAGACTGTCCTCCGTGTAGGTGAAGTGCAAAGAGGCGGGCCAACTCATGATGAATCTTGACATTCTCCACCCTCTGACAAAATTTGAAACATGCCAAGTGCTGGAAACAAGACATAGCGAGAGGGCATGCCTGCAACTTCGTGAGGGTGTTTGGTTCATCCCTGACATGTTTGCCACTCCTAGGTCTTCGGGGAGCCTGTTCTTCTGAAGCTGTATCACTATGGGTTTCCCCCTCATAATCTGATGAAATTTCTAATGCCATTACTGCTGTTTGTACCCTAAATTTCTTTGCTTCCCTCTGAATCTGCTGAACTGATAGATGCTCTGCAAATCTCGTGATTTGATAGCTTTCACAAAGATTTGAAACGGTTTTGCATGTTTTTGAGTTGTTGGATTGTGTGCGCCGCGCGCTCTTCCCAGGGTGCCGCGTGCCTTATATGCGTTGCGCTTGTGTATTCGTTCAACGACGGGTTGACTGTGTATGCGTCACGCGCGATAGGTGCGCCGCGCTCCTGCCTGTGTGTGCCGCGCTTACCAAATCACCTACCAACTCACTCAAACGCTCACCAATCTCACTTTCCCACCTTTTGCAATGTCTTTCTAAGTCTCCAATGGCACAATGGCTTTGCTTTGGGCCACAATATGTATTTATAGGCTTGAGAGAAACTGGTTTGATTTTTTCCTCTTTAAAACCCACTTTCTAATGTTGAGTTTTGCACCATTTTATTGACCTTTAAAGCACTCTATTTTTTCTATTTTTTCTTTGAAATTGTGGCTCTTTTGATGAAATTTTCGGCATTCCTTTGTGGGGATTGTGTGACTGGGCCTCTGGCTTTAACATTCATGACTGCATCTGAAAATGTCAACTGTCGATTTCTGGAAACTTTTGTCATAGTTCACCTTGCTTGACTTTTCTTCAAAACAAAATTTTGAAGAAGAGTCGATGTCTCTTGCGGTGATGATGAATATTTCTGCACTGTAGGTGTATAAGGTCTCCCTCTGGCCTGCATGGCTTGTTTCTGGACATGTTTTTTCAAAGACCAAACTGATGAATTTCTAGACTCAAACTGAAAAATGACTCTGTCCTAAAATAGGACCAGACCTTAACTATCAGGAATTTCATTGATTTTTGAACCAAGACTTGAACCAGCATAGGCCCAACATGAGGGGAAATGAGTAGCATTATTTTCTCCATCAGAACATGACATGTCCCTAGCGAAATGCAACTGGAAGAGAGGAGTGGGACACCTAATCATGAAATGCATAAAGAGTTTTGATCCCTAATGGAGGACTTGAACAGGCCGACTCTAACATTTTGTTTGATCATTTACACTGGAAGCTTCATTTACTTTTGGCTTTCATATTTTACTCTTTGACCCTGATGACCTGTCTTTATCTTTTCATCTGGTTGTTTTTCTTTTACTTTTTTACTACAATTTTCTTATAGTAAATCAATCAATTTTTCCCACCATTCAGTATCAGGTAATTTGATTTTCAACATCCTTCTATATATTTCATCTACCTCAGTATGCTTAGCAAAAGTAGGCTTAGTGATGAATAAGTATTTTACCTCATGCTAGAGGAAAAACAAGTTTTCAAACATTTGGTAAAGAACTTTGCCTGTTGGAAATGCCTTTATTGGTGATGTACTGGCCCGTTCTTTAGCTAGCTCTCTGATTTTGTTGTTGTAATCCTGCTGTGTCATGAGCTTGTCATTTATGACCAAGGGACTAGGTAACCCTTTCTCTCTAAAAATTTGAAAATTGGCCATAAATATATCAACTGCTACTTGCATATTTTGACACTTGTCCTCCAAGTTTAACATTAAGTTTCTCTTGGAAAGGACCTTTCTCACCTCCAAAATGGTTTCTGTGCTATCTTCCATTTCCAATTCCTAAAGTTCATACTTGTTTTTACTGTTGAGGGAGTGGATAAGTTTGGTTGCATCTTTAGACATGTCTCCTAGTTCTTTCATGACTCTTTGTATAGCTTCTGCAGCTATCTTTATTAGATCTATCTGTTCAAAAATTACTTGAATGGATGGCCAATATCATTGACAAAGTCATTGATATTTGCCCATAATAGTTCCTTGGCTTACCCAAGGGGTTCGTTTAGTGTTATATCTTTCTCCATGGCCTTTAATCTTTCATTCATTCTGGAAGCTTTCTTCATTTCTTCCTTGTGCATGATCTTGGCAAGCTTGTAATCTGTTTCCAAGCTTGTCACCTTTTCCTTAAGCTTATTCATATTTGTAGCCTGTATGGAAATTTCCTCCATGGCTCTGACCAATTTTTCTGGCTCTTCCCCTGATGTACCTACTTGTGATGTAGACTATGCTGAAACCTGTTCTGTTGTGGCCATAGGAGTTGTTGGAGCCAATGAGGCTGCCAATGTAGAAGGAATGATTGTTGAGACTGTTGGGATGGCATCCAATGAGGTAGTGGCAATATCAATATACTTCAATCCGATTAAATCGTTCAATTCCTTCTCTGTTTCCCTTAATTGATCATTGAGTTTCAGGACTAGGTCCATTAATTCTTCATGTCTAGTCTGGTTCTCCAAAGCTTCTAGTGTTTGGGGATGCTGCAGCTAAGGTATCTTCAATTGTTTTTTAAGTGCTACAATGTCATCATTATTATTTTTGATTAGTTTCTTGGTGGCTTTAATGTCTTTGGGATCATGTCCCAATTCAATCACTAAGTCTTCCAAGACTTAATTCTGGTGTCTTTGGCCTGTGAGGAGGTCTTGTGTAACTGATATTGAGATGAGATGTTAGTCAATGAATTCTACAGTTGATAAGAAAATATGTCTTTACCTGTGAGGGTGGAGTAAATAATCTCTCCAGACTGTTTACGAAACTCAATTTGGTGTATGGGATGAATATCCCTTGCCAACACCTCACAATCAACTTTCTTGTAATCTACTGATGTCTTTGGCTATTGTGCAGTTGGTTTTATGAAGGCCATATGTATTTTTCCTTCTTTGATGTCGAAAGCTAACATCAACCTGGTCTTATTGGTAGGTGTGATTTTGATATACTGAGCTTAAGTTTGGGCCTTCAGTTTCTCATTTCTCATCTTGATCTCTTTATATCTATCTTTTATATCCTTATCCTTATCAATAAGCCTATTGAATGAGGATACTTCTACACTTATATGTCTTTCCAAAATCTGGGTCTGTGATGTCGATGGCTCTTGTGTTTCCTCAGATAGATTTGTGCCTTTGCCTCTACCTAGCTCAATATCAGTTACTTGTGTTGAGTGTAGAAATTCCCACTGTAGATCAACAGATTATGCGATATAATAAAGAAAAATACAAGATCTACTTCTACAACAAACTTTGAGGAATCTTAATCGAATTGAGCAAGATCAATGAGAACACATATAATTGAGAATGACAAGTCAATCACACATAACACAAAAGAAATAACGCGAGGAAAGCCTCAGCCTAAAACCCTAATCTCTGTATTATCATACAAGTGGAAATATGTTCAATATTACAAAAATAATCATCTCACAAGCTATCCTACTCTCTCTGCAATCAAACAATACAACTCATACACTAAATAGACACAATATATGTCCTCCTCAAACCCTCCAAACCTCCTATTTCCTTGTGTAGTTTTTCTTGGGGTCCAGTGATACCACATGTGTGAATTGGCCTCATCACACTCACAAAAACTGAAGAAGTAATTGTACAATCCTCAAGGAAAGAATTCCTTCTGCATGCAAGAGATATTCATAATGGAATATTCTTGCAACTGATAGTACACCGTCCCTCCATTTGATCTCAACTGGGTCTCTGTCTGAACTGACATGCATGAGTTATTTATGAGAGAAGATTTAGTTATCTGAAGTGCAGCAGTTACATGCATGCATGCATTAACTAACTGAACTCACAATTAATTCAACAAACTATTTGAATTAATCTAACTGGAGTTGACTCAGTTAAATGAGCCAACTAATTACAACTCAATATTACAACTCATCCTTATCTCTTTAACTGATGGATAAATTCCTTAATCAATGGAGAAACTGTTGCATGTCCCCACATAGACTTCATGTTTGATTTTGTACAACTAATTAACTCATGGTGAATTAATTAATTATTTTACAAACAACTGCTAAGATCAAATTCGAATTTTACTTCTCTATTTTAGTTCAGGGACTAACTAAAATAGGAAGGTATCCTGAAATTCTATTTATAGCAGTAATAAATTTAACACTTCTATATTTAGAATTTCTTGTTGCTATTTTCAACACTCCCTCTCAACAAGAAAGGGATTATTAGTAACCCCAACCCTGTCTCTGTGGAACTCAAACTTGCTTTTTGACAATGCCTTCGTCAAAATATCTGCATCCTGTTCTTCGGTTGAAACATACAGCAACAACATGATCCTCTTGACCACAAAGTCTCGAAGATGGTGATACCAGATATCAATGTGCTTGGACCTGTCATGAAAAACTAGATTCTGAGAGAGTTTGATACAACTATGATTATCGCAGTAGATCATGCTTGGATCCATCCTCTGACCAAACAATCCCACTAGAATCTTCCGGATCCAAATGGCCTCACATGCAGCCTGACTAGCAGCCATGTATTCGGCCTCTGCTGAGCTAATTCCTGCTGTACTAGGAAACTGCAGTTGAACCAAGGTTGAAGATTCCTCCAGAAGTGCTCTTATGATCTGATGGACTCCCTGCCCAATCCGTATCTGTGAAGCCCTGAAGCTTCACTCCCTCTATCCATCTGTACCACAATCTGAACTGAGATGTGCCTCTGAGGTATCTCAACACATGCTTCACTGCCTTCCAAAACATCTTGGTAGGTTGAACCATAGCTTGGCTTAGCTGGTTCTCCGCAAAGCATAAGTTGAATCATGTGTTCATGTTGATGCCTCGAAAATCGCTGCAACAACATTGGGGGATAACCACCCGGTCCGGACCTTAAAAGCAACTCCTTTTCCGTTTGGTGTGGTGGCTCCGACTGTTCATCTAGGTCCAGTTACCTTCTCCCTATTGCTATTGGTTTATAATGTATCTTTAACTACCAATAGACAGGGACATCAGATCACTTCTTCTTGTTGATCAGACAAGAGAATGACCCTTAAGCTGATTTGGGTTCAGCCAAGCCACAGCTAAAGTTTTGCCTCTTTGAGGAGAGGACTTAAAAGAATTTAGAATTTACTCTAAATGCAAGCTTATTCTATGATACAAGTAAAAGAAACTAATCTAAATCCTATCTTAATTAGGCAGATATAGATCTAACCCAACTAAGAGCAAGATAATTAAAATATTGGGATTTAAATATGTCTTTGTTTATGATGAATATCAAGTTAATGAAGTAGTTCAATTAACTGATATTATGGTTGCCAAAACACATTCTATTGAGACCTTAAAACTGAAATAATAAACCAACAACATTCAGGAAGTAATTCACAAAATGATATTGATTATCAAATCAATAAGTCCAATAATTGAATAATGATATGTGGAAATAGTTCACAACACATTACCATTCAATAAATTGGTTTCATAAGATAGATTTTAGAGTAAATAGTTACTCTAAAATGAGAAATTAATCTATAAAAAACAGAGATATATAATAACAAGATTGTGACAAATTACCCATATTAACAATAGTGCACAAACATAAATAAAATGACACATTCATATCACCATAACAATAAAACTGATATCTGAAACAGTAGTATTAGAAATACCAATTTTATTGCATCCATTTCTCTGTCCTTGGTCTCCAACAGCCCTTTACATTGCTTGAATGTCTGCCTTTAAAACTAGAGCCACAATAGTGCAAACTCTGCCCCTCACACATAATTCAAAATACAAAGAGAAAATCCTCAATAATTCCCCAGATCTGAGATTTTTCACTCCTCCCTCCTACAACTCTAAATTCCCATTACAATAGTGCTTTAGAAGCTCTAAAATTGCAGAGGAGAGCAGCCCTTATTCCATTCTGCAATATGTTATTTATAATATTTGTGAAGAATTTTAGAGAGGAGAGTTTGTTCAAGAGAAATTTGCTGAA